>LYUA01000749.1:43594-69965 GCA_002093875.1 Calopteryx splendens
AGTGTCTGCCTCCGGTAAACAAATATTGTTTTTGTTGAGCAACGGGCTATTATATATGTGACATTAATTGCGTTCTTTCGATCATATCTTGAAATTCGTTTGCTGTGTGTCTGCGGTCGGCTGTTTTGCCGCCTCATCCCATCCTTTTAACAGGATTTCGAGTTCATTAAATATTTGAGAGAGATCTTTTTTTATATATGATGAAATGTGAAAGGGTGGTGTTTTTTTATGCTCAGTAAAAGTTTTTGTTGGAAGGTTCTTTCGGTACATCTGTTTCGGAACTTTGTAAGCTAAATGTCGAAAGTATTGGTTTACCATTGCTATTTGTTTAATTGTACCAAACAGACTTTTGGTTTTATTACTGTGATTTTTTTAATTTTTTTTATAACCGTCAATGTATTATTTATGGTTTTATTTTGACTTGGGGACATTTCACATAGAATAGTTTTTGTGATGGAAATCCAGATACTTCTTCGATGCGAGTTTTTTTGAGTTGGGATTGGTGAGATAAACCGTAAAGGTGCCTTTCTTAAAAAATCGTATCCATTTTGTGGGAGCCAATGCAGTTACGAAGTTATATTTTTTAAGGGTTTGTTGACCTATAGCATCATTCAACTGAGAAGTTGGCGGCCGAATTGGAGGGGTTAAACGATGTTGCAAAGTTTTCCAGGTACCTGGGTGACTCTTTTTCAATGCCATAATGGGATGGATAATCCGTTGAGAGGACTTAACGGAAAGATTTTTTTATTGATGGATAGGAAAAGAGTGGACAAATTCATTCCTAGATGGTGCACGTCAATGACTGTGTTTTGGTGTGTTTCGCTCTGGAATTGGTAGCCGAAGGGGCATGGGAAATCGGGGAAAAGTCATGAATTTTCTCGGCAAGTCGGGGATATTTTCGCGGGGCGTGAATGCATTTTTTTAATGCATTCCAAAAGTGTTTTTCCGCAATTACGAATGCAGAGGACTTTCAAAAGTGATCTTTTAAGGGAGAATAGCCATGCGTGGCGTCCGAATTAGCTTTAATGCGTGAGTATCCAAAGAATTACTTAGTGAATATTGTCTACCTTGATTTAAGTTTTAATTTTGGTTTATTAAATTATTGATTTTGTCATTGTTTTACCATAGTTCGAGGAGCGGGTAAACGAACCAAGGGGGTTGTGCTTGGGTGTTAAGCCACAACCGCCTGAGTCAAAAAGAGATTTTTTAATATACTCGAGGTTTAGGGAGTTATTTGAAAGAAAGTAAGGGGGAAGTCAGAAAGGTGCATGAAAGAAGAGCGTATTTAATGAAAGATTTACGTGGTCAACCAGATCTATTGACCAGTGTGCGGGTTTCAGATTGACCTGGACGTCCCTGGATGAACCCCCCCCCCCACCCACCCCGGGTCGTTTTCTGGTTACGCCAGTGGGTAACCATAGATTATCTTTGGAAGCGTTAAATATTTTCTAAGAGATACCTGCTCTGGGTTCTTTGGTTATTTCTGCCAAAAACTCTTTCGAAATAACCTTCGAGCGAGGCGCGTCAATGTCAGGTACCGCCACCTGAGGATCATCTAAAAAACCTTTAATTCAGTCTTAATTAAAATCCAGCATTTGGTACTATAACGATGGGTTTTGCTGTGTGAACCGATTTTTAACTATAGTATTCGTTAAAAGAACATTCGAAATCGTATGGTTCAGTCATAAGTAAAAACCAGATTAGGCTACTTTTACGAGGTATGTAATGCAGTGTGTACCCTGTGAAATCAATAGTATTTGCAAATATTTTGTCGCGACTGTTTATGAAGTCTTGGGAAGACCGGGAAAAGTCCGGAAGTTTTGTGAGTGGATTTATCTGGGCTCCTCGTGGAAGACTTTTTTAAGAGGGAGCCGAGTTCACTAAATACACGGATGTGAACCAATACCGACAGGATTTCCAGGCCTTTTTTTAATCATTCCCCACCTCAAAGATTTCGACGCCCCCTGTAGCGTATTAGCAAACCCAAGCTCTGAAAACCTAAACTTTGAGTGGGGTCTTCAAACAAACAAGGGAACGTGAGCTAAACATTTTTTTTACTACTTCGGTGAATCTAACTTTCTATTGCTAATAAATTGTTATAGTTCTTTTTTGTGTATCATTGATCAGGTGACTAAGGCAGCATCATTTTCTAATTTCCCTCCAACTGTTCAAAGCCCTCTTATAGACCTGGAAAAAACTGCTCTGTGAGAGCACTTTTAGGCAAGAGACAGTCGGGTATTCTTGTAAGATGGAAAGTATCAGGATTCAGAAAATATCTTAACGCCGGTGACCCTGGATTCTCCCCATTAACTGGATTTATGTTAAAAGTTGAACGTATTTCACAAACCATGCAGTTAATTTCTCATTTTCAACCAAATATCAGGTTAGGAACCCATTTTCAAATAGAGACTAATCAAATCGTAATTTATTGCTGGAGCGAGAACATTGACCACATCTGTCGTGCCCCTGTTCGGTTAGCTTAGCCTCTTTACTATTTACACCTCTGTCCCGGAATGACACCACTGTTTAGCGAGTACAACCCAGCATCTCGTGGTAAAAAAGTTATCAAACATATCATTACTTTCGAGAACCCTTTCAGTTACTGTTACGTTAGATATCTATTAAGTCCTTGGTGCAGAAATCAATTCTCATCGAAATTAGGGTTTAAGTGAAATAATCACAGTTTTGCATTAGATGTATCCAACACCTAGAGATGTGTGTGCCCCGAAGATGATAACTATTTTGTTTGTAATTGGTATGATTAATGGAGCCCATCCCTCGATCTACATTATTCTCCTGCAAGCCACCTCTAGGGTGTGTGGCAGGGGGTTAGTCCACACCAGGCATGAATAATACTGATCAAAGTTATACCTTTATGCACCGCATAATGGGAGACGTGCAATTATAATACACAACACCTTATGCGTCACATGCAAGCACTAAACATGGTGGGTGACGCCCAACTACGTTTTATACTACAAGAAGGAACACATGCAAAACCAGTTCTAAAACATACATCATGCAATAAAGGGAATATGAAAATGAAACATTTTGAATAATATGCAACCAAATACACCAGCATTCATATGAAACTATTTTTCCACTTACCACACCACCTATCCTGCCATCCCTATAAGCTTTCAGGAAGATTATTAGGATTCGTAATTCTTCTCTTGTTGTGGTCCCGAATCCGTTTGATGGAAGAATTTGTTTTTATCTATGACGATGTAGTGGGGTCCATTATAATCACCTCAACGTCACGAGTAAACTCGACTGTCCTGCTCCTTTGTAAAAGTCTTAGCCTCGCTTGTTCGCTCCTATCATGTAGTGTCTCATCCTATTTGCTTTAACAACCCCATCACTCGTACTCTTTTCTCATAAAATTGTTTTAAAAAACTAGCGGTTCTCCTTTATTTAATATATTGCTGAACCGTAGTAAATTCTTTTTCCGATGGATCCCAAATACTCTATCCGTATTCTAATTTCAGGCCTAACTGAGACGATACTGCATCTCTCTTTTACTTTTTCATTGCACTTACTTACGACCTGTCCAGCAAACCCTAGTTTCTTCATGGCGGCCCCGCAAACTCTCCTAATGTGTGTTCCTCACTGAAGGTTTGTTGAGAGTGTGACCCCTAAGAATATAACTTCTTCTGGTCCCCTCAGTTTGGTTCCGTCGATTTCATAATCAAATTTGCCTGTCCCGCTTCTTCTACCCCAAAAGCTAATACACCTACACTACTCCTTCACCTACACTAATTCACTTCATTGTGATCTATCAAGGGGCGAGGTGACCCAGGGGTAGCACACACGCCTGTGAAACTGAAGGACGCGGGTTCAATCCCCGGCAAGGGCGAATTATTTTCAGCATCAGAAATATATTCTGGAATGAGTCAACTTCATATGATGGGTGAAGAATCAATTCTGGAACGAGACAACCTAACAAGATATACAAGCCGGAATGGCTACTGGCATAACACCTCCCCCCGCCACACGCCCTAGCGGCGGCTTGCGGGGTATCGCGTAATTTTTTTTTAGGTCACAGAAGCCCATGTACATATCCACCCTTGTAAAATGCCTTACCCATGAAAATGAGTGAAAAATCTTAATGACACTGGCAAAAAATATTGTATGTTATGCTAACTAAAAGAACTTATTTTAATACCTGCGGTAACAAACTGACTTCTGAAAAACTTATCTTATAAATCATTTAATCAACTTTAACAGTGGTTGACGAATAGCATGATCACCTACACCCATCTAATGAACAGTAGTTTCTTCATGGCGGCCACGCATATACGTCTAATGTGTGTTCCCGGCGAAGGGCTTAAAGACTGTGCGATTTCCCGAACCTTACATATTTCGGTGGGGCACTATATGGCTCAATGAAATTGGTCCATACCCTAATTCGGTGTGATGCGGTGTGGCCCCGGTCGACCCTGAAGACACTGATTTAGAAAACCCTGCAGGGTATATCTGTGCATGACTGTAGAAAACTAGGCATGAGAACTGGAACTACGAGTTAGACTTAGTACCTTTAACATGCTCATCTGTGCAGTTACGATCGGCCTTGATGTCTTGTTGCTGGTGCGTTTTAATTGGTCGCTAGGGAATATCCTGGCAGCCAACCATGTCGGAGCCATTTTCCAGTAACTAAGTGACAAACAATTGACAATGCCAGTTTATTATCCTCTGTGACCTTGTTCCAGTTCTAATTATCGGAAGTGATGATTATCCGGTAAAGTTGCAACAACCTCCATGCATGGGTTTTATTGACTAATATTTCCATGCAAGTTTCCGATTAAATCGAACAGCTTTATCTTGTCACATCCGCAGGCATGGTGTCCATTATGTTTTCCTATTGGGTCAAAATGCATATGACAAAATGTATCATGTCGAAGTTAATAAATTCTGCTTAATGAGACCCTCGGCAAGAGAGTTATAATTTTCGGTGGCGTTTAATGAGAAACCGGTTGCTTTATAGTTAGTTCTGAGGAAGAACGCTCCATGGGTATATAACTGCTTATACCAATGACATAGTCAAGGGTGGAGCCTGATTAGTCATTGACCCCCACCTACGATTTTTTGGTGTTTGCAAGTGCAAAAAAAAATCAATTAATAATACCAGTAATACACGTCCCAAAAGATTTTGGGCTAGAGAATAAATTCTTCACCTACCGTTGGTAGCGAAGAGTTACCGTGGTCGCCCTAAAATATTTTGTGGTTACACCACTGGCTTACAAGTGTTTCTGTCAAAGACTAGTGGTATATAGCATTGTTTTGTGGACTGAAGTTTAGGCATTCGTGACTTAAAGTAAGCAAGTAGAATTCCATGTTTCTTTGCTCCGCCAAGCATTTAGAAACGTTTATTGTAGGAATAATTTCACCCTGACCTTTGATGGTGCTAAGTGTTGATTATTAAAGTATTCAATTGGCCACCATGTTGAATTTAACTGTAGTAATCTTATGCGCCTATTTTAAAGTTCCTGTTTATTTCTAATTCCTAATTGATGCCATCTTTAGTTCCACTCGCCGAGATGTGTATTTATTTTTAATTGAACGAGACCCAAGAAAGCATTTTTAGGAACGTTCCACATTCTCAACGCAGGAAATTCCTCAACAACGATTTGATCGTAATGCTGGGCCCCATTGGCTATGATCAGAGAAATCACTGTTGCTATTTTGATTTCTTCGAGTAATCTGTTTGCCAAATTGCCTGTCGGGTTCATCGGGTGTCAGGAAATAAAAAAAATGGCCTACAGAGTGCCATCTTACAGTGAGTGACAAGGGTTTAAGGTTTGTGACTCCGCTTGTTATCGAAAATCTGATTGTGACCGCCCTTGTTCCCGAAATCTTTGAAAGTCGTATCAGGTCACTAACTTTTCAGGATGCGCGCAACAACACAACGTGGTTTTCTTCGACTCTTTCTGAGTCACCATCTCATGAATTACCTGTCGAATCTCCAATAATAATTGACAGTTTGGTTGTATTTTAATTTTTTACCCTATGACGTATTGATTTTTTGGAAGGGAGTCGTTTTGTCGTGCGCCATTTTAAATGTAGTACGTCGGTGAAACGGCCTTTTGGCATCACGTGCTCTCGCTGCTTTGACGAGACCTTGTATTTATTTTTTAACCCCAGTGGATTGGTATCTCCAGACTTCTAACCAACGAAACATCCCCTGACGCCAAGGGGTTGCGCCCAATCCCAGGGTTGACTTTCTAAAGCCATATTATTATGTGGTCCGTCATTTGGGTGCCAAGGTCACGGTGATACCAGCGTAAAGCGGTCCCGCACCCAAGAGTTCATGGATTGAAAGGTCTTGTTGTAAACTTGCAATATGTGCGTGTTAAACACGTTCGTGTGTTCTGCATAGCCTCGTCGATTCTTACTTAGAGGCTACCTCTCCGTGAGTTCGATAGTCGACAATTCCGACCGAGCGGCGAGGTCGGTTTGCCTCTCTCGGGGTGATCTCTCCCCTCTACCCTCGAATCCGCCGCCCGAGTAGACAGTTCCGAAAATCACCAGGCGCAACTAATGCTGCCTTCCCCGCGTTCTCGACGGCTACCGTACGAGGCTATCGTTCTCGGCGCAGAATTTTACACTGTTGCCGGATGGAGTCGTAACATTTCGCGCCACCAACCACACGTTCTTGTAACTACACATCCCTACGACTCAGTCACTCTGGTGCGACCTGATAGAAAGGTTACTACTGTGACGCTGATCCGGTGAATTCGAGCGGTGTCAGGATCTTTGGAAAAATATTTGGTGAGGCAGTTTTTGCGCCCGCAGATATATGTAAGTATGCTATTAGGGGAACTAGCCATTGTTATAATGACGTAGTGTACACAGGTCCTGGCTGAAATCTGGTTGTATACATTGTTTACAATATTTTCAGGACAGTTCGTTCAATTACTTTTCTTTGCACGAAATCATATTAGTTCTGGGACACTCACTATCCTAAGTACTTTTAGAATTGTCATTTCGCTGCTGAAGGTATATATATGCTTTTTGAGCTTCTTCAGACTTAGGAATGGATCAGGAGTTCACTGGTCAAAGACCATGCTCAAATTAGCCATTATATTGTCTTAGAACATTTTTGGGCATGGTTTATATTTCTTGTTCATCTATCTTATTGTTTATATATCTTTTTCCTATTTATTGGCTATTTGCCAATAATGAACTCACGTGATTCGACCTTAGTAAATGATATGGCTGATGTATAACTTTAATACTCATAAGTAGTCATGCTCGTTAAATTTGAATGTTGACTCTAATCAGAAAGAGACATCATTGCCTTCAGCCGGCCATGTAACGAGCATGGCTGATGCCGGACTCCTATGGCATTTGAGTTCAGTGTCATTAATCCATTTTCATTAGTAGGGCGCACTTTCCTTAAACGTATGGGAAACCCTGTTTCATAACCATTTGATGATAAGTATTTTTCCTCTTTTAGGACACTTTTTTTCTTCCTTGGATCTACACGAGCATGATAGCTCCCGAAAAAAGATGTTGCGCAACAATTTCATTGCCTTCTTGGTAACTTAGGCTTTCAGGTTTCGAGATTGTTGAACAGTCGTATTCTGTGCTTTGTACCTAGATTTGTCATATGCATTATTCCAGGCCGTTCAATTTTTCTGATCTCAAATGTTGGCACAAATGTCATAATCTTTAAAGTCTCTCTTTCCTGGTCACTGCTACTCGCTTTGTGCACAATGATTGGTGCGCATGCGTCTGAAAAACTTGTGACGATAGTCAATCGATTGTTAGGTTTCTGGCGGTTATCCCCACAGTCCTTAGTCGTTATAATTATTAAATGGTCTTGTGCCAATTGGGAAACTTATTAGCTTAACGGCAATGAGTCTTAATCAACGGCCGCTTAGTCTTTTGTTGAAATTCTGCGGACATTTTTACTGACGGAACGGAACTGCCCTTTCCGTGAAACTACATAAATCTTACGCATGCATTTTTTATACGTAACTCACCTTGGTCTCGATATTTTTTTCAAGTACAGTTACTTATAACATAATTTTACTTCCTTAATTAGATAATTACGCACGAAAGACGTCTTGAGCAGCGTTTATTAGTTTTCGGTACTTGTGAACGGAACTGCCACTCCGTTTTTACAGTACCCGAAAGATTTAGCTAGTAATGAAATTTCACATTTTCGATCCATCTCTCGCTATGTCCACATGTCAGGCAAATGTAACTATTACTACTGACATTATTGGGTTAAGTACATTTTGTATCCATTTCCGATAATGCATTTTCAATTTACAACCCCGTTTCAACGCAACATTGTCACTGTAGGGTGTATGATGAAATGGCAATGTGATATAGTGTTACAATGCTGCATTGAAACCGGGTTGTGAAATAAGTAATTATCAGTAAAAATGGATACAAGTTCAATTTCCTAATATTCGTAATTTCCACGAAGTTACGTCAGCCAAGTCTGTGGATAATTTTAACATTGTTGAACCGCAACATTGTTTGGGCAATTTTATTGTTTTATTTTAAACATTTCAACTGAATAGCAATAATATTTCGGCGGTTGATGAAGAGCGTTTTCATGTTTTAGCAGCTGTCTGTGTCAATCAGTTCAGTTTTATTGGTGGCATTATCGCTCTTTCTGGGTTTTCGTGAAACATGGCGTCAACTGGCGATTGACTGATGGAAGTATGTCGTAACTGCTCCGCCGACGAACTTCCATTGACGCCCGTTATTTCGGCCATAGCAGCTTGGTTAAAATAAGAGACTTCCAAACGGCGTGAGTTACCTTGCGTTGCAAATAACCAATTTGTGCCTTTAACGTATTGGGTCCTTGGTGTTTCTTCGTGCTAGTGCCAACATTTGTCAGCTCATTATTGTCAATTTGGTACAAACCTAAGTTTCATAGTTGCCCCTCCGTCACTCCCACTAAACATAATTCACGAGTAAGTCACGTTTACGTTCCGCCATCTTTCTCTGCTTATTCGCTCTTTCCTTCGCCGTATTATTAATTTCTCATTGCTGCCAACGTTTTACTAGTTATATTTATTTGACTTCGTGTTACCTCGAGAAAGCCTTAGAGTTTTTCAAACGACGGTCTCTCGCCATGCGAATTAAAAAAGTTACGGTAAATGATGAAGAAACATTTTATTCGTTAGTTTTCAAAGTGCATTTTATTCAGCCAAACTTCACTCAAGGGTGATAGATGCAAATTTTCTAATCCCGCATCAAAATTGAGAAAAATAACCTAAATAGCCTTGTTTTAGATGAAACTTTGCTGGCACTTGGCCGAATTTACCACCATGATTAAATTTGCGGTAAATAACATATTTTCATTCGTGCATTGCGTTTGCATCATGCTTTTTAATTCCTTCCCCGTTACAGTGTTCTAAGTTCGCGTACTGTTAGGTTTGGATTATATCTTCTCTTCCTAATATTCGGTTTCGAAGTATCTTAAATTAGCATATTATTTTCGTTTTCATTTCGTCTAGTTGTTTATGTGATGGGCATAACTATAGCCACGACAAAGATAGTGCTCTTCAATTGAAATTTCCTGTATCGAGTTGGGGATACGAAAATTATTTTCGTTTGTTTTCCAAAGAAATTTTATTACATTTTTCGCATTCTTTTCATCTTATTGAATTTCTGTTCTAGCGTACTGAATCTGTTGCTAGCCAAATTCTCGAAAACTTCATGCGCTAGCCTGTGAGATGCAGTCTCGTCCCGCGCGTGACATGCGCGAGACCGGTTTCGAAATGTATTGATACAATGCCTACCGTCGCGCCATCTTTTACTCAGACTCTGAACTAAAATCATGGCATTTACGGTATCTTATTCTAATCATCGAAGCTGTGTATGGATGCAAAATAAATCAATTGATTGGACCGTGTTCTTATAAATTTCTCCCTCCTATTTTATATGTTTTTCTACCACCGAATTAGTATTGTGGCCAAGCATTAAGCTACGTAAAGGGTATATTGCCTCCGGCCCCCTCTTCCCTAATGATGGCCGAAACATTCCTTCTCAGCTACTGTTTTGACGTTTTCATGCCCGTCGTTGCAGGGAGAACTGACCGAACAGTAATGCATGTGCCACTATCAGTAGTTAGATTGGAAATTTAAGTTTTATCGTTTCGTTTTTTTTATTTTTGTTGATTTGTTTGTAAAATTACATTAAAAATTGTTTTTTAATTCGTGATTAAACAATGGAATTAACCAATCATCTTCCTTAAAAATATCGTAATATTTCGTGATTTTAACCCGAAATTCTTTGATTCCCATGGAACGTTTTTGTTATTGCAGTAACCTAGTTTTCATTTCCCGAAAGTGGATTATACGAGCTGATTTCTTTTGCAGTTTTGTCTTGTGTGATCTTGGATATTGGTTTGGCTCTATGGCTTTTTTTCTTCTTTTAGCATGTTACTTACTAGTGCGCCCAAGTCAGGATATGTCTCGTCCGTTTTATGTTAAGTGGCACTGTTTCCGGTAATATTCGGCGAATAATCGTTCATTGCTTGTCAAACTGAGAGTTGAGGTGGTGTGTGATTTTTAATTATTGGCATTGGGGCCTGTGATCAACATTTTGAAAGTTTTGCAACACAGCTCACAAAAATAAAACGCTTAGTACATATCGAGTGTTCCGAGAGGTACACGCGCTTTCTTCCAATCCTGAGTTTCGCCACGAACAAGGACTTAAGATCTATTCGCGTGGGAGTGTGCGGCATTATTATGTACATGGTCTTCATCTTGCATACTTTTGATAACTGTACTGGAAAAAACTGTAAATTTTGTTGAATTCCTAATTACAAAACACTGAATAATGGTATTGTCTCCATTTAAAGAGGAGTAAAATATTATCCCCGTCAAAATCGAAAATTACTGTAAAAGTTCCTGATGTTGGTAAAGTCTGCGATTGGTGATGGATAAATTATTACCAATGGCCATGCTGGCTTTAGGGTGAAGTTGAAGATTTTTTGGAGAAGTACCAAATCTTTTGCATGTGTGTACCGTTAGTTAGATTCCAATGATTAAGTTGTTTTCTTTTTTATTAAAAATATTTTCTGCTAATATCCAGAACACAGCAGGGTGTTTCGCTGATTCGAATGTAATTCTGTTGACGTCCTTGTCTCTATTACCATAGTAATAGTAACAAAAAGTAGTAGATTGGAAGCAAATAGAACGTAGTTTTGGGGAAGAATGAAGGTTGATTGTGCCTAACAGGACTTCATTCCTGATAAGAGAAAACCTAGGATGAAGGGGAGTCGAACTCATAAGGTATAATCTTAGGCTTTGTCTCATAGAGACAAAAAGAAATGGAAGAATGGATGATAAAAAATATTGGAGGGTGATCAAGTATGAATAACGAGCTGATAATGAGAGGCACGAAGAGGACGACTAACGAAGGAAAGAAATAGAGTGAAATATAACTGATATGGGATGACTAGCGAACTTCAGGTAGTTTTCTGCCAATGTCCGTATATTTTTGTTAAACCTTTCCATTGTCGTGTAATGTTGATCATTACTTGTGAGAATTTACATCTTTGCTCAAGATGATTGTAAGAAGAACAGTAAAAACTGCAAGGTCGCCTCTGGATAGCCTTTATGTGAGTTACTCATGCTTTGTGCGGGCCACTTTTTGAACCCTAGCACTCGATCAGATGGCGGGGTTTGATTGAAAAGGTGTCTACTAATATTGTCCTATAGAATGAACAGGATGGTTATGGAATTCGGATGGATTTGGCGTGGTATGCCTAGAAATATTTGTAAATTTGGTGTGAAGCTGATTATGCTGTAAGGAATGTCTTAAGCCTCGTTAGCCTCACTTTCAAGTGATCAAGTGGAGGCGAATGCGATGTTCACCGCGGTCTTGTTGTGCGTAATTCGAATCGTAAGTGGCCAAAAGAGTGGTTGTTGTCTTCATTGGTTCGAGAAAGGGTCCCTATGTACATCAGATTTTTATTTATTGGCAATTTGAATGCATTGTTGTTACTCTTGTGCACTCTTTTCCCCTTGAGATCCCGAGGCAGGCCATATCTTCCGCCATTTTGAACAAGGTAAACTCAAAATTTACGGGGGCTTCCCATCCTTCCCATCCTTTCGAATGTGACGTCATGGGGGCAGTTACTACATTAATGCGCCGGCGCGGTTATTTGTTGTGGCTTTTGTAAAGTAGGATACCGAATTTTGCAGCTACAATTTCGCAATTACTTTGCTCCGTCAGATACGTGGAAATGCTTTTGCGTTGGTTTCAGTGAAATTTACCCCGACTTACGAAAGGGGTTACTTTGACACGATAAGTTCGATCGTGGCGAGTTTGTTTCCTGTTGGTTTAGGGTGTCTTCTGAAATGGAGGTTTAAGCAGTTGTTGATGTGTTCAAGATAATTTTTTATAGTGATGAGGTAGTTCAGCGCATAAAAGTGAATTCCTCCCGGGAAATATTTATGTGACTGTTGAATAATGGAATTTTGTTAAGACTCGTTTTAGTAGTGTTTTATGAACTGTGCACGAACATGGACTGTGCGAATTTTAGGGATATGTAATGCTGGTCACCTTTCTATAATATGTCGTACTTGTAAATAGGATATAATTTGGAATCGAATATTTTATGTTGCGGTTGATGTCATTATTCGCAGTATTTGTTTAAAGCATAATTTTACCTATTATAAAAAAATAAGCAGGGGTAAATCTTGTAAGCCTTTATTTACTAAATGTTTTTTTGTACCAATTTTTTTGTTTCATCTTTAACTTGATGCTTGTTACTTCTTTCCAGGTTAGGTTTTTACTTCTGGCGGGGTCACTACTTCAGCTTTTCAGCTTCGCAGCACTTATTGATAGCATAGCCACCTCTCAATATGTGGAGAATAAAAAGTCAAATATCTCTATTAAATTGTTAATTTCTATCATAATCAGGAATGAGGTTTTTAAATTTATGTTACGGACTTTTATCCTTAATTATTTAAGTTGCATTTTACTGTCTTTGATTTGTGGAAGTTGAGGGCACTTATAATTTGGAAATATATCTTAAGGGATTAAGAATTATTCCTATGATCAATTGGCAATTCCTGAGCAGTCACTTGGCCTGGCTATTGGTAATGGATATATTTTCAGTAAACCCCCTGGTTTTAGTATTGGATTCATACACTTTTGATGAGGGAGAGATCAAGTATTAGTTGTCTCATTTCTAGCCACTTTGGCTTAAGGGCACAGCAATTAATTATTATCTTGTAAGCCACGGCTTCGAAATAGGGAACGCATTAGTTACTTATTGGCTGTGGAGACGCCTTCATCCTTTGGTGGAGGAGGAGGACGACTTCCAGCAAAGTAGATGCTGCTTGCCTTCCACAGCTACCATGAAATTTTCTGGTGTAGATATGCAGGATCCAAAAAGCCAGCCTCCTCTACAAGTGCAATCAGTTAGTGACAATGGAACACCAGATCGTGGGATTAGGCGGACTCGACCTGCAGACTCTACGAATAATAATAATAATGCAAAGGCTGCTCCAGAGGTGATAGACCTTGATGAGGAGGACTCTCCTAAGGAGAATGAGGAGGTTCCACTACCTATCAATGGCGTGACAACTGTTAGGAAAGTGTCACTGCCTTGGCAGAGAAATATCAAGTTGAATACTATTGACAAGAAGCCTAGTGAATCAAGTGTAGAAAGTACTTCTGCAGAGTGTCCCACTTCAGAGAGGGGAAATATTGCATCGAAAGAGTTATCAGCTCCTGCTGAAGCAGATGAAGCCTCAAGCAATCAAGCAATTGAAGGTACGTAAACATTAGGGTACTAAAATCACTTATTTACAAATTGGCTTTGCCACATATAATCCATATACATATCATTACTTGGCTGTTTTGTGTTATTTAATTCTAGTCAGTTTTATTGCTTCCTTTATCCTATAATGATGAATCCATAAAACTTAAGGATATTAGTCAATGCACTTGTGCTATGACCCATAAACTTGCATCTGATCAACAAAGGAATAGGCATTCATTTCTTATGACATGGTATTAGAGATATGGCATTGGTGTACATGATTTCTATGATGTATGGTTTTATAACTATTCCCTAGTAGTCCAGTACTAATGATGTGTGTTTTCATTTAAACTCACAAAATGTGTGTGTTTTTGAAGTATCTATCATTCATATGGAAGAAGGTTGTATTTTTATTATGATTTTGTCTGATTACCTGTTGTTACATAATTTTGTATGATAAGAGGTTATGTTGTGATGAAACAATTCTGTTCTGTACAATGAGCCTCAATATGTAATTATAGTATCGTGTGTACTCATCTGCTAGTCAAAAAAGACTTTGAATAACAGAACACTTGTGTAATAATTATGGTTCGTGGTAGTCTAGTGGGTAGAGCACTGAGCTACTTACCAGAGTGCCCGGATTTGATTCTGAGTGATGCCTCTTGACATCCTTGATTGATGTGGAAATGAATGGCCAGATCTGTTTGAGTAGTGAAAGAAACTCAGCCAAAATGTTGTGGAGGTTTCCATTTTTTATGATTAATTTCTTCATATCCTTTGTAAAGTTGTATTTTGTGTAAATAGTACAGTGGTGCTTCAACAGCTATGTCAATGAGTAGGAAATTATTTATTTATTTGTAAACCTTCGTCATGCCACTACAAGAAGTGTTTCATCATCATATTCAGTGCCAGTTTGGATGGTGTTTGCGAGCTCAAGAACTGTGGGCTATGAAGAAAATTCTGATGGCATACGTTCAACCTATTTCCAAATTGGGCTGTGATAATTGTCAATGGTCAGCAAATCAATAATGTGGTGGTATTTTTAAGGTGATGTTGGTGAAATCAGTGGAAATATTATGAGTGAATTTTCTGAGTAATGTAAAATGACTAATCGAAGATAAAGGTTTCATCTACCAAACTATCATGTTTGATAACTACACAAGTTTGAAAGTTACACAAAGTATGATTGAGCAGTGTAGTGCTCCTTGATTTAATGGAGAATTGTCAATACCTAGTGTTGATTAGGCAAGGAAAAATAAAATGTTGACATTTCTTCCTAGTAAAGTATAACTTCATCTGCAACTCCCCGTGGTCAGTAATTTTCTGCCTACATATGATCACCGATCGATGGTTTTTGTGGGTGCACATTTTGAAAATCATTGACTATTTATTACCCCACTGGCATTAACTCGATGTGCAGAAATTTGAGTTAACACCCTTCGGTATTCTTGTGTTATGCGACCACCACTCGAGTCAGTGGTATTCCATCATTTTTTTATATACTGCTAATCAGGGAAAGGAAAGCTCAAAATGAAAAATTAATTGAATTGGCAGTGGCCAGCGAGGCGAAGACTGTTCATTCGTGCCAATCTCATTATTGAAAAGACGACAATGATGAGTCTCAGCGTCACAGATTTCATTTGCAGACATCGATTTCATGATTATTTAATATGTGTGATGATATTTTTATGCCAAAAGTTCACATTTCCCGTTATCGATTTCCCCCACCGTGATCAGTCGTTCACCCGACGCCCCTGGATACGCTGAAATTACACGGCCCCGGCGTCGGGAATGGATCGTGAGTCGGAAATGGGGTGCGACCTTCGAATGATGTGCGATCTGGCAACGTGGCGTCGCCCATTCGTGTAACGTGTGGCTTTGGTTTGGCGTTCAGTGCAAGCTCAGAATTCTACCTGGAGGAGAGAATGTGGCCTGTCCTCCCTCCCTCCCCCAGATAAGAGAGCGTAATAATGCAAGCACTGGACTTCTGGTTAATATCGCGCCATGAAAAGTAACATCGTTGAACGAACAACGGAAGGGAATTGTGTATAAGTGATCTGGGACGCAATTAGTAGCAGTTGGATAACTCTTGGAAGGATCTATGCAATGATTCGAGATTTCGTAGCATTCAAATGAATGTTTAATGTTCTTCAGAGTCGCCAATGTCGTGTATTGGTATTTAAATATCAAGGATCTGGAGGAGGTACCACTGTTAATGGAAGCGTTGCGCTCCACTTTAGAACTTCATGTATTTCAGAAGCAATCTTGGGTAGTCTCCGATGTCTATGGCATCCACAAGTCCGTCTGTACTCAACTGACATCTCTTATTCCTGATGATCACTGGGTCCAGTACTTATATCTACATGATACCATGCAATCCACCATTGGTGTGTGTGGCAGAGGATGGGGTGTACTTCGGTAAAAGTGAGAAAATATGTAATGACATGTTAGCATTCGGATGATCTTGTTATGATTAGTCAAGCTATTTGAACCGCTTTTCCTTTCTCTACGCCAGTATTCGCCAAAATAGTAAAAAGTGAATGGGCAGGTTTTGTCCATTCATCAGCGCACCGCGTACAGTTTATATACGATTCTCCGGTGGCTAAACATAATTGTTTAATATTCCTATTCCTTCCTTAGTCAACCATGCAACATTATTTGCTCTTTGTTGCGACAAAACATTATCGTTGACTTATAAAGGGAAAACAATCATTTGTTCCAACTCTCATAACACTCGCTTGTATCTGGAGTATGTAAACATCAAATGATTCCCAGTAATTATTGATCGGATTTGAGTCTCGGGTGTCTTAATAATATTTAGTTGGGGAATTTCATTCGCCGAAATCTAGAAGTTCCTGGCAAACTTAAGATACCTGTCGATAAGATATATTCCAAACACTGAACTTATAAGTTTTAATCTTTTATGAGATCGCCAATTTTAATTTCAGATCACCTATTTCCGTGAAAATGTTGGAAATGGTGTGTACCGAACATAGCCCGAACTGTAGCAATGTATCGCGCCTCAAAACTCGTGTGCGGAGGATTAAAGTGCATCCCTGCGTCTCGAACAGGACGTTTCTTCGTCATAACTTACCTTGTAGTGATGGATGCGATGATATTCTGTAGCAATGATTGTGCCGTCAACTGTGGTGAAGAATAGGTCGGCGACCTGGAATATTTAGCGAAATGGCGTGAACACGTTACCATGCTTATTTTGCTCATTTCCACCATAATAAATCTCTCTTACCGCCGAAACAAGGGCGTCAGTCCCTTTCATGCATCATTAGTTGTCTCTGCTAAAAGTGTGACGTAACCTGCTAAAAGAGATTTTTGGTTGGGTGATTTTTCTTAAGTTTTTTTCTCTTAGTCGAGTTTTAGATTTATTCATCCTCAACCTTCGTAAGGTGGATAAAATCGCATGATCCCGTCCGTACGAATTTACAATTTCCGGGGAAATGAACCCACTACTCTTTCGGAAAAAGGTGTACATTGAAACTACTTTTCCTAATCAAATTATTGTATTAAGTATTGTGTTAAAGTTTTGAGGTGAAAATAAAAGAAATTACTAATAGAAGAAGGCATTATTAGGTAAATGAGGTAGGTATATGTTCAAAAATACGAGGTAATAGATTTTTTGTTTTCACTTTTCTAAAGTTTTCACAGCATCAATTTGTTGTGATTTTTTTTAATATCCACTGCCGCAAGACATCATTTTGAATTTTTAAAAATATGCTGTGGTTTATTGGTGCATTTCAAAGTAGTGCTAAAGGCGAATTAGCGTCGCCGTGCTCCTGCGACTACGGCATGCCTATCATCTGTGAACAAACTACACAAAATGAGAGGATTAACTCCAATTGCAGGTTGTGCAAAATAAAATAATCCTCCGATCAACGTGATCCGTGAACGTATGTAGTGGCTTGTACTAACGGCAGGTGGAAGAAGCCCTTGTGATGGATCATTTTCGACGGCGTTGTGTGCTGGCCTTTTGGAACGTGCTATTTTGAAACATAAATGCATATTGAGTGGAAGAAAGATTAAGTACATATTTTGTACTTCCATGCGTGCCATCAGGTCACGTGGGTGCCGATTAGTCCCGGTCAATGTTCTTTTT
This sequence comes from Calopteryx splendens, assembly GCA_002093875.1. Taxonomy (NCBI): domain Eukaryota; kingdom Metazoa; phylum Arthropoda; class Insecta; order Odonata; family Calopterygidae; genus Calopteryx; species Calopteryx splendens. The sequence goes on from LYUA01000749.1 coordinate 61,450, forward strand.
CCGGCTATGAAATTGTTCGTGATGACCCTACGCCTCGGAAGAAAAATTCGTCTTCATGATTTCAAATTAATGATGATATTGGTCTCCCACCGTTTCAGACCTACAAACTACACGGAAAAATATTGTGCGTCACTGACTGGAGCTCCTACCATCAGCCGACGTAAGGGCTAAGTTCTCAGTGACAGGGTACTAGAATAGGATGTGAGACAAAAGTTGATAGGGAGAGTATGGAGTTGGCTCAAACAATTTTTTCTGTATTTCCTCAATTGGGAGAATTCTTGAACCTGTCCATCAATAATTCTTATTGATAAAATACGGTTCTCCCCAATTTCTATTTGTTCCAAACATAATTTTTAAAGCATACATATTTGAAAACATTCGATTTTGCAGTTTGCTACTTCATGTTAAGTATGCACTGAAACCCTCCTTTTAAAGTTTGAATATATAATTTAAAATTAATTATTCAATTTTTGAACACTTGAATTTTAATATTTAAAAAGAAGAAATATCAATAATCTATCTCAGGGGAGTAAATAAAAATAGTGATTTCACATTTTAAGGGTTAACGTATCTTTTGTAAATGGTAGAACTTATATTTAGGTTGAGAGGATTGACTTACTTTTCTTGGACAGTATCTGTCATTTATACAAACTACTTTCAAGTTTACGCAAGTTATAATTTTGTTTGAAGACATTCATTCAAGTGGTTATTTTGTGATTTGAATTATGCCTAAGGCTTGTGTCAAAAACCAATGCCTGGCCCGGCCAGAAGCATAGTGTGTGCTATGACCGTAGTGTTCAAGGGGGGCTACTGTAAGGAATGTGGTAGGTCTTCGGTAAATACAGTAAACCACCAGATAAACTCCAGGTCATGTAATTATTTGATAATCTGGAATTGTCTCACTGGTTAATGACTAAAGTGTATGACCCCACACACAAAATGGCAGTTGTCATAAAGAATATCAGATATGTGGTAATGTGTGTTTCACCCATTGAAAGATATTAAATCCTAAAGTTTTGTTTTCACAAAAACAGCGTGGATGTGTTTCATATGATTGAAATTAAGTATGCTTTTTGTAGACTGTCATGAATAGAAATTATGATTCACTGGGTTGGGAATGGTCACTGTATAAAATAACATATAGAATTTCAGTCCTCAAACAGGGCTTATAAGGGATGTGCCCTCACCTCAGGAAATTTCATAATCGCATTGTGCCTTCAGAAGTCAAGTCAACATTTCTTGATATCATTCAATTGATTGCCATTTTTTGATAAATCTTTTACGTCGTTTCTGCTTCAGAAAGCTTGGATATAATGGATCAGACTAGGTGAATGTTAGGGTAGTCTATAGGGAATCCTCATTCAACCCAGAGTATCATGAGAAAACGTTCACTTCTTTCACAATTGATTCAATTGGACTCTCCTACCACTTCGCCAACTTAATACCACTGCATTGTTGGTACTGAGGAAATACGATCTCAAAGTATTGCCATCAAGAATGTTTGCAGGGGTGGCAGCGGTGCCAAATGTGGTGCATCAATGCAGGAGGGGAGTACCTTGAAGGCAATAAGGATATTTAGGTTTTAGTTAAATCCAAAACATTTGTAAAAAAAGTATTTGAACTTTTTTAACAGACCTCTAATGACACTGTAATCCCCTAATGTGATAATGATTTAAATTATAAACAGTATCCTTTTCATAATCACTTTGAGATGTTCATGGGAGCTATACTTTTCAATTGTGTGTGTTGCCAGAGCAATTAGTCATGTTTTTGGAAACAAATGTGAGAATTGACGAAATTCCAGTTATTCTCACTAATAAGTACAAGTTTGTTTTTTGAGTTGTGATATGGTGGTTTTTATGCCTGTCTGTTATTTATATATTTAAGTAGTTTTTATGTATTTTTCAAATTAATGTATGTAATCCTTGATTAAAATAAGAGTAACTTCTTGTAACCCAGTAAGTCATTGTATTCAAATAAAAAGAACTCATTATTCCTAAAAAAAATGTAACTGGTTTAATTTATATGATATTAAATTGTGTTTTAGTGTAATATTATTAATTCAAATTATGGTATTCCACCTTAGTAACTTAGTAATCCTTTGGGTCTTCATAACTGTTTTGAGATTTGGATGTGATCTTATTCCACAAAGCCTGAACCACTCATACAACACATTTGAACCATGTGACTCCTTAGTGGTAAATTAAGATTTTTGAGGCCTGCTGTTTAATCTTAGTTGCTGACTAACATTAACAAACTAAATGGAAATTGTCTTTGTTGCCTACAAATAATGTGTGTGGAGTCAAAATATAATGTAAAGAAGTCCTCGCTTTAAGCTATATGAACTTCTCATTATAAATGCTCTGGGGTTGTAAATTTCTGTTAGAGCAATCGAAATTATGAAAAGTCGTGTAAAAGAAAAAAAGCCTTGGAATATGGGCTAGGTGATGTCCAAAAGTTTCCGAAATAAGTATAAATTTTTCTGAAAATAGTACATGGTATCAACCTGCAACCGTTAAAAGTAAAAATGATACAAATGAATAGTGGGAAACTTTTAAAACCACAATCCTTGAAGCTGCAAAGAAACCTCTCAACCAACCCTCATAGGAAACCCTGGTGAAAACATAGTTAAGTTCATAGAAGGAAGTATAAGAACTAAAAAATATAGGAATATGGTAAATAGAGATGCAAAACGCCGAAGAGATGTGGGTTAATAAAATATGCATTGGGATGGAAGGTAAATTAAGAAAGGGTGGCATAGAAACTGGACAAAATAATGCGAACAATGTGGAGAATGAAAAGTTCAGGGAAATCGTGTAAGAAGCAGTGACGGCTGATACCTAACTGAAGGAAATGGCATGGCTGACAGATGGAGAGATTATGTAGAAGGCTTGAATGACAGTGCAATAGTCTGGTATGGTGGAGGTCATGGGGAGCTGCGCGAGGACAAAATAGGACCTTTTTTAAATAGAGAAGAATTTGATCAAGTTTTAAAGAATTTGAAGCCAATAAAGGCAGGAGGACCTGATAAAATCACTGGAGAAATTCTAGAAGAAATGGGAAGAAAGCTAAAGTATGTTTATATAATGTAGTAAGAGAAATCTACGACACTGGATACATTCCCAAATATTTCGAAAAGAGGCTTAATGACAGCAATACCTAAGATATTAAACTCAGATAAATGTGAGGAACATAAAACTTCAAGTTAAGTTTGCTTTCGCGTGCATCTAAAATCCTTACTAAATTGATATGTAACAGAATAACACCTAAAATAGGGCAAAATTAAGTGCAGACCAGTTTGGATTTAGAGGTGGTATGGGCACAAGAGAAGCTATCTTAGGACTCAAAATTATTATAGAGAAATCCATCCAAATTAACCAGCCACTATTGATTGCCTTTATAGACCTAGAAAAAGCATTCGATAATGTTATTGGAAAAAGTTGTTTAAAATATTGAATAGGATTGTAAGAATAGAAAATTGATTTACAGCTTGTAATAAAACAAAACCGCCATTTTTTAAGATTTAAAGATGGTGATGAAAAAAATAGCTAAAATACAGAATAGATATAGACAGGGATGCAGCTTAACACCAGTATTATTTAATATGTATATAGAAAAAGTTAAGGAATGCAAAAATAAATTGTGTAAAAATGACTATATCAAAATGCTAAGATTTGCTGATGATATTGCTGTTTTACCAGATAGAGAAGATGACTCGAAAAGATCTTTAGTAGGAATGAGCAAAATATTGAGAGAAGAATTTCACCTGAAGATAAATAAAAAGAAGACTGAAATAATTTACTGTAGCAGACAACACAGATATAAATATTGTTATGGGTGGAACTCATCTGAAGCAAACTAAGATATTTACATACTTGGGAAGCAAAATCTCTGAGGACTGGAGAAGTGTAACATTTATAATGCAGACTAGCTCAAGCAAGAATTGCCTTCAATAAGAAAACCATTGCTAACATCCAAATATATTGAAACTATAAAGAAATTCATAAAAAATTTCATTTGGAATATAGCCCTATAGGAATCAAAAACTTGGACCATTAACAAAAGAGAGAAACAGAGAATAGAGGCATTTGAAATGTGCTGGTTGAGAAGAGCAGAAAGAATATCTTGGAGAGATAAAATAAGTGATGAGGAAGTCCTGAGGAATGTCAAAGGAAGAAGGGAGTTATTGGACATTTTGAAATGAAGAAGAGGAAGCTGGATTGGTCATATTTTTAGAAATGATGAGTTCATAGTCAATTTAATGGAAGGAAAAAAAGGGCAAAGGAAGACATAGGTTGGAATACATTAACAGACTATGGAGAATGTTGGAGAAAGAAGCTGCAAGGGAATGAAAAGATTGGCAAACAACAAAGAGGAATGAAAAAGAAAAAATATGGGTGCCAACTATTCATAAGATTGATTCAGAAAGATCAACCCGCAATATCAAATGATCATGCACCTTCTGTCCTTGCAGGAGCAAGAAGTTGCATCAAGTTGTATTTCAAATAGGCGAGACAGTTGAACTCAAAAAATGTGGAAAGGATTGTCTGAAGATGAGGTTTTTGGCATGATGTTATCTGATCATAAGTTTAAGCTATTCAGGAGACGTAACTACAATACTGTTGGCCTTCCAGCAATACAATGACAGTAACTTGACGGAGGTCTACTTTATTCCCGAGTACGATAGGTCAGTCCATATCATTAGTTGCAATGCTAGATTAACCTAGGCCTGTCAGCCTAGCAGCACATATATTCAGTCTTCATTATTGGTTTATTGCTGTGTTTGTGCCATGACTCCTGACTACAGGAGAACTGTTATTATAACAAAGTCTGGAACTGAAGGCAGGCCCGATGTTACATATGCATCTTCTCCATGACTATTAATGGTATTAGAGTGTTAGTTAGGTTGAGTTTAAGAACTGGAACTACGTATGACAACAGTTCTTTCAGTGGCAGACCCTAGTATGATCAAAGAAGCACAACAGGTTAAGGACAATGTGAAATCAAAGCTGAAGGTGGCTCGTTAGTCATTTAATGGGATTTTAATGGAAAACAATCATCAGTACCAATCTCCACAAAACATGGTGGTTATCACCCAACCTCTTGTTATCCTGATTTTGCTTCTTGTGACTTCTACTTTAATTTTCAAAATGAGGATCAAGTCAAAGTGCCTGTGATTTGACCCCATTTAGTATCTCTGATAAGAGTCATGATAGGGACTGATGAGGAGGAGCTCCTTACATGAAGGATGCATGATGGCCTAGTGGGTAGACTATTCAGCTTTTGAACAGAGGATCTCAGCTTCAAATCCCAGGTGCCGTCTTTGCTCACTACCAGTGTCACCCAAACTGTGATTTTTTTGGTACTAGATATTCTTGGGAAACCACAGGTGGAACTAGGCAACACACCGGCCCCACGTAAGTGAATTTCATATGCTGTATGGTGTGAGTTCTACTGTCACCAATCAAGCTTATTTCTTAGTGGCTTTCTGTGGCATGTTGGCCCTATAGGAGGTACTTCAGTTGAGGCAGAAAAAGTCATCATTGTGTGTACTTCGAGAAACTACCTATTCGAGCCTACTTTATTTTACTGATTTTAAGAACTTTGTGATAATACCTTGTATTTGTAAGAGTTAAAATTTGTGAATGCCTTCAAATGTTTTAAGTTCACACAAACTGAAATTTTGTATTAGCAATAAATTGTGGTTACATTTTAAATAAAATATTTGACTCCACATTTAGTTCTCTCCGGTGATGGATGAGCCTTTGCTTATTTCGAATGCCATGGTAAATGCTGAACTAACCATTAATTGAAACCATTGTCACTGTGAAACCCATTCTCTAGGAAATTAAATTCTAGAATGTATTCTTTGGAGTGAGTATTTTATTTTCTTTAATGTTGAATCTGACTGCTGCAAACCTTTTTCATTCACTTTTCACTAACTTTCATTCATTTGGCTTGGTTTTTCCTTTAGTTGACTAATTACAAACGTGAAAAAGCAGTCGTTCAACATTGTAAAAGCACCCAGTCCTTTGTTTTGATTGATAACAAACTGCAGATGGCCTTAATTATTATTTTCAAACTATGTATTGTCCTCTCAAATGTATATTATATTCTTGAGGATTCCATGGTTATTCAAAAACCATGTTTCAACCCAAAGATCAGTTCAATAGATGAGGATAGGACATATATGTTACAAAGCCCAATGACCCATGCACATTCTGGGTAGGTAGACCAGTTTCTTTCCTTATGCCATCCACAGTTTCCTTGAAAGCTCTTAATCTGAGGAACTTGTGCACCTTGGTTAAGTAGTGTTCAGAGGAATCATCTCCCAGGATTCTCTAACCAATTGTCTAAGGTACTATACATTCTCAAAGCTAACATGTTGCCTCCATAGCGGTGCATATTTAATTGTAAATGCAGAGCAAAGTACCTTAATCATTAAATGGTAGTGAAAGATTATGATTTCCCAGGTCATATCTAATATCCACATTTGAATGTCTGATTGCAAAGCATTTTACTTTCCCAATTTTAATGCTGGTTGATTTCCGTCAGGAGTGTTTCATTTTTGGTTTAATGTCTAATCTTTTTCAACATTAGAAATTTTAATTTCTACACACTTTTTTTTTTTTTACATCAAGGTGGCTCTAGGTTGAAGAAATGTAATTCCAATGAACACCATAAGGTAGTTAAGAAAACCAGCATCAATAAACAGGATGGGAAATTAGTTATAGAGGCGAAGAAAAAATTAGTTGGAACTAAATCAAAGACTTCATCCCATCGTCAAGGTATTGACAATGTTTGTGTAGAATGTGCTGTTTCATGACAAAATTAAGGATGAAGTCCAGATGATAAAAAATATTTTATATAATATGAAATAAAGTTCACTTGTTAAATTCTCCTCATTCATTTTTTGGAAAATTTTCATTTTCTTAAATTCATTTTGAAACTAATCCTGATTCAAACAATTGTTTTATTTCTTATCATTCATATAAGGAGAAGGGTAGGAATTACTATTCCAAATCTAAGCTGATTTTTCCTCAAATTTAAAAATTTGACCGATTTTTATGTTTTGCATGCATGACTTTATGCATAATTACTTATTGGATTACTTATGTTGGTGGATTTCTCTAAAAATCCAATTTTACATTTCCAACTTATTTCTTATGTTCCTCTCTTCTAACACCTTCCTATATGGTCGTTAATTCGTAATCTCTAATATTTTTTTCCACTTCATATATATTTTACACATCCAGTGCTACTTCAATTGCTTTCTCCAGTGAAACTTTGTCCACCATCTCTAATCTTTTATTTTAATATGCTCAGGTGTGTGAAAACATACTCGAGAAATTTTTCCATCACCGTTGATCATGCATGAAATAACAAGCAGTTAGTAGTGCTATTAATCACTACTCTAAGCATAATCCTAATAATTACTCATAATTTTTAACATTCTCTTTCTCCATACCATTATTTCACATAATGCTGCATGTTGCGAAACCAAATTTTCTCCTCATATGTGAAACATGAGTATATGTAATTTATAATGACAGTAAAGAAATGAAATTCTAGTAACAGAACAACCACTCCAAATGTAAATCCAAGGATGACTTGGATTCCGTCACATGCATTTTTTACTCTTTACCCCTAAGGTGTGATATTTTCCTTGCCCAAATGAAATATAATTTTAATTCAAGTTACAGCTTGTCATTGTACCTATGAAGAATATTTCTTCCATGGTACTTACATTCTGGTGTATGAATCTTGTGTGAAGACATTGCTGATATTCATAGAATTTTGTTTGTTGTGTAAAATTTTAAATCACAATTCTACTTAATAATATTCTTAAGAATTTTAGCTTACATCTCTTTAATTATAACTTCTTAGTTTTTATTTATTTTGCTATATTGGCTCTGCTGATTGCTCTCTTTGTAACTATTATGAGATGCCTAAGTTTAGGGTTATTGTTAACAATGAATTAAGGTTCTTCTAAGCTGTAACTGAAGTTTCAGTTATCTTAATTTGGTGTCAATATTTTGACATGCTCATCAGATTTTATACACTATCCAATGTCTCCCAGAAATACACTACCATTAAATAAGAAATTTAACATCAATTCCCTTAGATAAGTAATTATTTGTCATTATTTACAGTGTAATAGATTGTCACTTTCTAGATAATTATTGTCAGGAAGTGACACTTATTTAAATAATAATTTGAGTTATACAAGATGATTGAGGCACCACATGGAAATAGTGATATTATGATAATTCTTGTTAGTGCTCACTAGTTTAACCCTTTAAGTGCCAACGTCGCCCACAGTGACTTTGGGAAATTTTCGTTAAAATGCCAGCATCGCTCTGAGAGACTCATTTTCCGGAAGTTATTAGTGTAAATAAAAATTAAATGATTCATAATTTTATATTCTACTCTATTTTTACAAACCTCTGGTTACATTCTATTAACTTTGCAAATTTAATTTATTTTCAAATTTTTAAGCTTAATTATATATTGTA
>LYUA01000749.1:131660-148596 GCA_002093875.1 Calopteryx splendens
ATAATTTTTATATACAATAATAACTTTCGGAAAACAAGTCACTCAGAGCGATGCCGGCATTTTAATGAAAATTTTCCAACGTCGCTGTGGGCGATAAAAATAGATTATCATGCATAAGATTATTCAATTTCCAAATGCATGAATGACTTGGATTTATTTAACTTTAATTTGTTTGAATAACTTGTCAGTCTTTGTCTAAATTTGCTTACCTATTTGTATGTCTTATACATAATCTAAAAGTAGGCTCAATCACTTGCCATTCCAAAGGAGAAATGCATGGAGAGTATGAATGTTTAGAGAACTAATCAGGGTGTATACCTATCAAGAAAAGGGAGGATTACGTGGAGATATTGTCAATGATGAATACTTTCCCAATATAGTCAAAAGACTAATTTTTGTTCAAGTCTTGCGTTCGATCTGACTTCCTATCCCTTTTATACAAAAGTACATTTATTGCTTTCCATTACATGCATTTGTCCAGTACAACGTGAGCAAACTAAGCAATGCTCACTCATGAGCTATAAGTAAATTGCCCCCACACTTCAACATTTTGCTAAATATACCATCTATATCAGTAATATTGACAGCCTTCAGTGGTGGACATTATAATATGCATTAAGATAGTGAAATTAAATGGTAATTTTCCACAGTGTTTTAATAGGTGTACCACATTAATGTGATCTTCTTATGCAATAAATATGCTCTGTTACAAGTCTGGAGTGATGTATATAATGGCGAACAAAGTAGGGGGTTGGGTGGGGAAGAAATGTTATTAACCAATTTTTGGGGATTGTTTTTCATGGAGGAAGACCCAAAATGGAGTGGAATACCATTCCTAGGTAAACTTGTAAAATTACCTACCTATTTCCAAGAAGTAAATATGAAGTAGCCTTTTACAACCCCACCACACTATGAAAACTACCATAAAATATGAAAGATAAAGCTGAAGATGATTGAAACGTGATGTTTGTGTATTGTACATTGGTCAGATGGGAAGAAGCTTTTGTAGGTATTAAAGTGAAAGAACATGCACGAGAAGTGGGGTCGTATGCACCCTCAAGCCAATGAATGGCAAGACATCTGTGGAAAATTACTATTTACTTTTATATTATCATACCATCTACACTTGCACCTTTTCCATTCTTCAACATTTTCGCTTCTATCAACTTCTTTGCATGTATTGTCACCACCTAGTGACCCGCATTCTTTCTCCACACCACTATTTTACAAGTCATCAAATTACTCCCACCAGCAGTCTCAAACTCCAGATTTATCCAAGGTAACATCACCACCCCTACTCTTTATTGCAATAATTTCTTTGCCCATCCCCTTGTTTTGTCCTTTTCACCCATAAATGTAGGTTTTGCAGCCTTCTGTGATTTCTGACATTCATGGAAGGATTCGGAATGTATTACCTGTGATTAGGGGGAGAGACCTCTGTATTTTCTTGATGACAGGGTTCATCAGGAAGAGGATAAACATATAATGGTGTTATTTTCTCTTTCAGAATTTCTCTCTCAACTACATAAAAATGGGATATCCAAGGTTGCCAATGGAAAAACGAGCAAAACTAGTACCAAGCCTTCTTGAGTCTTTGGATGGGAAACCTCAGTCACATCAAGATGGGTAAGAAGTGATATGTTAGTCACCTTATTGTTCTTTTGAGTGATGCGTTGCCAGTAATTGGTTTGAGAATGTCCTTTTTACAGGATATTGATGCTGATTATGCCAGTGTTGGGAGAAGTTGATGTTCCGAGTGATCCTGAAGAACGAGCTAAGGAGTTTGGGTTGCAGGATAAACCTGCCGTCAGCAAAGCCTTAACTAGTTTCGCCCTTGATGTCCTTCTGCTGCCCTATGGGTGAGTTTGATTATGAAGGTGTTCAAATGAATATTTTCAATAAATTTTTAATTCATTTTTTCAGAGGGGTTTCATCCATTTCAGCTAATTCTAGGTTTTCTTTTGTTTGAGCCCTGTAATTCTTGTTTAATTTTATTGAATTTAAACATTGGCTTCTTCAGTTCTAAATTTAGCATTTCCTTCCTTGTCATATGTTAAATTGCATGTGTTATTATTGAAATTGTATTTCTCTTTAAATTGAATACAAAGAGTAACACAAAAAGAGTATAACAGAAAAATTCCAGGAATCATATAAAGCTTTATTTTTGCTGTTTCAATTAGTTTTCATGTGTCATTCAAGGGTACTGTGGTGTCCATTTGTCAATTTGGCTTAAGGCGCTGGGTGAGAGGGGGGTGTTGAGGAAAGGGTCTACTGGGGGAGAGGGGCATTTAAAACTGAGGTTACATGACAGGAGGAAACCAACCCTTGTGCTTTCGGGGGGCCTCGAGATGTCAGTACTGAAGCCGGGGAAGAGGGTTCACGAAAGAGGGAGTAGGAGCGGGGAAGAATAATTAATGGAATGGTGTTGGAAGTAATGAGGAATGCGATTGGAATAAATTTTCACCCAAGAGTTGCTTGTTTTTATTGTGTGTTGAATAATATCAAGTTGTTTTAGGACGTCTAGTTTCCTTTCTTTCCTTTCTAAATTTAATATTTTGGGTTTAAAGATGCATTGGTGGTCTGTTTCCAAGAGGCGTTTAGCATAGCATTTTTTTAAGTTAGCAATAATATTTTGTAAATCAGCAATAACATTTTTTTAATCTTTACAATTACCTTCAGAAAAACTGGGCATGAGATTGTAACAAAGGTAGAAATCATACTGGCTGAAATACTGCATAAGCCCATTGGCCACCCTCAGCTTTTTCTCCCATACCTTCTATTCTCACACAAATTACTCCTCTTGTATTTTTCAACTTCTTTCCGCTGTGTGTGAATCATATCTGATGGTGTTCAGGAAATATTTCAATTCTGCTTTCGTCTATAGTTTCTTTCTCGCCCTGCTCTATCCTAGTTGGAATCTTTCCATGATTGAATATTTCAAAGATGTCACTCAGGAGTTGACCTCATGACTCAATTGTAAGTTCTCGGTGGACGATCCTGATCGTATATCTGTCTAAATAATACTGCTGGATGTTAGTTTCTCGTTAAAAAATCCTAGACTGACCACCTTGAGTGATAGCAGCGACCAATCAGAACAGACTTTGTTTTACAGAAGATATTTAGTTGGTGGCTTATCTTGTTTGCCTGTATGTAAAAATTCATTTGATTTTCAGAAATCGGAAAAATTCTTGTGGTCAAGTCGGATCCGTTAACAGTGTAAGCCATGGCAAAAGGGTTACATATTTCGTTTGGTCGCCTATGGCAGGTACATTTTGTATGAAGGGGTACAATTTGGCCTGGTCACGTTGACAAGTGGTCATCTAATGGAGGTTCAGTTAACATTGTGTCTTATGTAGAATTAATCAGTCCTTGTAAAAAGTGGTCATTTTGGCAGGTTGTCGTTTAACATAGGTGTTCATCGAGAAAAGTTACACTGCATAGGGTATTTCAAGGTGCTGGGCTTATGGCAAGGTCCCTCTACATTTTAGGAGATATTTTCCAACCTTTTTCAGATTATGCCCCAATTTCAATGCCTCAAAGAATTTGATTTCCCCGCTAGCATAATACCTGTCTGGTTGTCCATTGGGTAGAGCCCTGGGCTTCTAACAGAAGGGTGCAAGGGTTCAATTTTGGGTGATGCCTATGGGGACCCTCAGCTTCACCCAAGCTGTGTTGTTTTTCGGGTACCAGACCTTCCTGAGAAAATGGTGGCATCAAAGAAACTGACCCCCCAACCCTGATGTGTGAATTTCACGTGCCTTTGGGCTTAGTATTGGCTAAACTATCCTGCCCATAATGAAAAAACAACTTTGTAGTTTCCACAATTTTACTCTAGATACATAGCATGTTAGGTTTCATTACATTGTAGCATAATCATGTGCAAATAAGTATGTGGGAATCACCAATCATTAAGCCACAATCTGTACGAATTCTATCTTCCATCACTATTCTGGGCAACCTTGGGACTTAGCTCCCTGGCAGTCATGAAGGTGTTTCTTAGCTGATTCTATAGCAGGAGGCACAAAGGGGCATAAAATGTGAGGTCCATATTTAGTATGGGAAGTTGGAAAATATCAACCAATAAAAGAAAGAAGAGAGAAAGGTTTTCGTGAAGTGAAATGGAAAGCCAGGATTTATGGAGCAAAAGATATTGGGTAATTTATGTCTGTATATGTTTAATAGTTTTGCTTTAGTTTAGTTAGTAATTTCTTATCCTATTTTATTTTCTTATCCTATCCTATTATCCTATGTAAAAGGCCATTGTTGGCTGTTTTTGAATATTTGAGAAATAAATAATTTGCAGCTGAGAGGATGTTAGTCAGCATGGGGTGGCAGTAATACTGAAGACAAATTTTGTCTCATCTTATGATTTTTAATTTTAATATGTAGTCTCTTCAAAGAATCAGATGTTAACCAATGGAACATTTTTTTGATATTAGGGTAACCACAGCCAGTATACGTGCTATGCAGCGATCATCTAGATCATCATCCTCTAGAAACTCTGCAACATCTAATTTACAGCCAATCCCTGCAGTCACTTACCCTCCTCCAGGCATGAGTGAATACTCCTTGAGAAGAGTCACTGGAGAGAATACTCTCTCCAAGGAGGAACTAGAAAAAGTGAGCCTAATGCATTAGTCATGTATTCAATTTTTTCTCTACATGATATTGGTGTTAAAATGGGTTCATTATATCTCATGTTAATGATTCTTATTTATTTTACGAAAATATCTATATTGTGAATATTATCGATGGGTAATAATTTCACATTACCATAATTTTCCAATAATAATGCACACCTGTTTTCTTGGGCTAAAAGTGGCTATGTTCTTATGACCATGCCTTGTGTGCACCTTGTTTTCAAGCTTCCCATTTGTATAATTTCACCCCTTCTTTTCTCCCAGCCCATTTGTATTTCTGTGCATACTTTTTGTGGATAAAATTGGATATCTAGCATAGGTACAAAGACATTCCACCTTTCATCATTCCTACCATTCACCAAATTAACCTGTAAAATGTGTGGATCCTTTTCGAGAACAGATGTTAATTACATATATTTTGTTTTTTCATCCTTTGTCCTTCATCCTCATTGGCTGAAATGGCTCAAGTGACATCGTTAATTTTTTCTTAAAGAAGTTGACCTGGTAGCGAAGGAAAAAATTTACACTAATTCTCTGGGGTGAGGGATTCCTGGGTTGCCATTAAAAAATTGGTGTATACTCGTGGTCCTCTAATACGTCAATTCACTAGTGAGCTCTGTTTGGGTATGGGTTTCGAGACAAACGTGGGAATATGACAACATATGCTCATTCATTGTATTTGTTGAAGTAACATAATATCTAAATTTTTCCCCCTCTGCCTCTTAAAGCACATCTTATCTGCCTACTCTTCCTTTCAACAGCCAGTAATTGTGACATCTCTTTTTCCAATGTGTCCCTACTGTAGTATGTTATTTATTTAGCAATCACACCTATAAGAATGTTTTTTTTCTATTTTTGCAGACAAAACTTGGTGTGCTGAGTTTTATTTCTTCTGGAGTTCTTCCCTTAGAGGATATTGTTTCTCATCTAATTGTTGGTTCTGCTGACCCAGTCGAAGCTGTGTCACAGTCAGCCTGCTTTGTGTTAACAAGTGTTATTAGGTCAGTCGATATTATGTATATGTATATATTTGGTATTTTTTGGGTTTCCTGAAGGTAAATTTCTCCTATAAATTTTCTGAGATGGTTTTACATGAATCACTTCATAATTGCATTCCTTTGCCAACCACCTTCATATATTTGTTTGTAGATTGGTGTTGCCAAAACCCATATAGGCAGATTTTAAAATACCCAGGTTCAAGGATATTTAGAAATATGGATTCAATACCCATCTCTCCACTTGAGTACCCGATTTCTCCGTATGAGTACCTTAATATATGTAGACTGATCTTATATAGTACAGCTTTCTATATTTTTCTGATAACAAATTTATGGTTTAGCCTATATCTTTTAGATTGACTTCATTTATTTTTATTACTTACTGGGAGCATTTTGGATACTTCAAAATTTTACTGTTAAGAATTCCTGCTGATTCAATTTTTATGTTTTTTTGGTATTCCATTATTTTTTTTGGAAAACCCTCAATACCAGGTGAAAAAAAATATTTCTTAAAGCATGCTATCGTGTTTCAGACAACCACAACTGTTACTCATGCTTCATCAATTGACTTCCAACATTTTTAAGAAATATTAACTTTTGGTTATGAAAGCCTGATTAAAAAAATTTTTATTCACCTTTTACTGTTCAAAATTAGATTCAGAATTGAAAGTAATTTGTGTTAAATGAATGATTGATTATTTTTTTATTTTCACTGCAGTTAAAAAAAAATGGTGCAGCGCATGATCTATCAAAGTAATGAATAAAAATATGAAGTTTGATTAAAGAATTGTCATATGATTCAATTTTGATATTTATTTGTGAAAGTTGTGATGAATTTTGGATTAATAATTGTTCTGCTGGATATAACATCTAATATTTGACGACATCTCCTATGCATGTTATAATTGCTATAGAATACACAGGGTGTCCTCTGAGTTGTGGATATTGGGAAATACTGTGTTTTACTGAATTTCTTCAACAAGTCCTGAAACTATTGGAAAAGGGTTGAATTAAAAAAGAGTCTGGAATGTAATATACAGTTCTTTCATTCCTGATGAGAACATTGTACATACCTTTTAGTTGTGAGACCAGTTCGGCTTTATTATAGGATCGACTGTGGTGATACCAGTGGCAGGTGCAGTGAAAAGGAAGATTCACAAAAAGTACTGAATGAGATACCAAACACTAGGTAATTCATTTGAATTTACTTTGAATTTCATTTAAGTATAATGTAATTATTTCCGATACTTAAGTATGAAATAGAGGCCGGCATTAATTTTTACTTAAAAGTTGATAGTCAAAACTTTGCAGGTACCTATGTTATGTAAAATTGACACGTACAAGAAGGTTCAAATGTGTTTATCATTTGTCATTGCCTAAATTCAGATTAAAATCATGTAAAGAAGGTCAGTGTATTGAGTGAAACAAAGGGTACATACTCCTCTACCTCAGGAAGTAATGAATTGTCTTCTTCTTCTCCAAAGGCATTTCTGGATGTTCTTTCTGATCTGATATCATCTGAACACATGTAGCATGGTATTTCTATGCTTCTTTCTCCTCTAGGTTTTTTCTTTATCTTTTGCTATTTTAATTATTCATTTATCCATTTTAAAACTATCCATGAGAATAATAACTGAAAAAGCAAAAACAAGAAATTATCTGAAACACAAGTAAAATGTATTCTCTAAATAAATAAAAAAATATCCAATACTCTAAACTATAGTGTCTTCATCCTGGCCAAGTGGTTGTTTATGTATATATTCTGGGATGGGATACTGGAATTAGGAATATCCCAATAACAAGTTTCTTCTAAAAAAGAATCAGTATGTTTTTTTTAATAAATATATACAGTGTTTTGGAATACATGTTGCTTACAGAAGGTTGTGGCAAAATATGGGAGGTTCTGCTCCAAATTAAACTGAAGATTAAATGTTTAATGATCATGTTGTTTTCTATCATATGCACAATATTACATCAAAGAATCTAGGACCCATCAGCCCTTCCCGCACCACAAAATAAAAATCGTATAAATCAGTACATAGCTGTTTAATTTTACACCCTGATAAAGTCCCCAGCAGAAGAGAAGAAACGTATGAACTTCCAATTGTGTCATGGAAAAACCCGAGAAACTCTTTTTAGCAATCCCAGCATTTTTATTTTCCATTTTCTTTGCAGTGTAGATCTTATTACTAAGTGTAATTATTCAAACAGTTGTTTTCATCTTGTGAATCAGTTAGTTAAGAGAACTATTAATTTATTCATCACTTAAAACATTATTTAATATTAAATCAAATTTTGCTTACCCATAGCTTTTTGGAAAAAACTTACCATAAAGAAGATGGAATTTTCAAGGTGATACGTAATCAAGTAAGAAATTAATTTTTGGAGTGATTCAAGGATATGTACACACACTTACGCCTCTCATATTCAAACTTGTAATCATGTGTATGTATTGTGTACATACACATGATTATACATGTGTGTACATGTGTATGTACCTTGCATTACATTTCATAATTCTGTGATATCTTAATCTCAAAACTTGTGTGATTAACAAACCATGTGAAGTGAAATTATTAAGTATGCAGGTGCCAAAACCAACTTAACAACTATTCTTTTATTCATAACAGGAAAATTAAGTTCAACACACCCTCAGTTGTCCAACCATTATATCAGCTTTTCCTGGGAACTGCAAGGGATCGTTTTGCTTCCTCCAATGCGTCTAGTCTACAGTCATCTGCTCCCCGAAATGGACCCACAGGCTCTTCTTCATCATGTCCATCTTGTTTGTCGTTCACTTTGCCTGAGCCTTCATCTTTACCTCCTCCCCCTACAAAAGTTGACCTTCAAACTACTCCTGCAGATTTTAGGCTTCGTATGAGTTTGCTGCCATATATTTGCCGCTCGCAAGGTTCAGGAATAATTTATCCAGATTGCCTACAGGTTAGTGCGTAGACCAGTATTTTATTTTCTATTAAATATTTTCTTCATTTATAACTGAATTATAAATAATGCAAAATAATTCAATGAATGGAGTTTTTTCAAGGCAGTCATTTATTGAAGTATTTACTTGTGGAGTCTCTCCTGACTTAGGTGTGTCCTTTTTATTATTTATTTATCCTAAATGTTGTTTTCAAATCATCCATCCATAGCTTTTATAATAGCAGAATATATATTAGCAGAAATTTAAAAATTAAACCCATGACATATGCATGGACATTCTGTTTTTATGCCAAGCTCTTCAAATTACGAGTGAGAGTTGGTGAAATATGGATTATTTTGAAAGTAGCTTCCCAGGGGTTGTGCAATAGCTGTGACTTATAATGTTCTCACAATTAAACCATGCTTAAATTCTGATATCTCAACACAGAGTTAGTGTCAATGAGCATTTACAATGGTACTCTAAACCAACTTTTTCAACATAAATTTAAAAAATTTAAGGATGCATATTTTGTCCATATGCATAGCAAAAAAAACAGTAAATGCGTACAGGCTAGTGCTAGATGTAGATTATTAGAACAGCAGTTTTAAATAACCTCCAGTACTCATTTAGCAAAGCTCATTTCAGTGTAATGAATTCGTAAAAATAGCTAATCCCCCAATTTATGTGATGACACATCACAAATGATATGTTATAATTTTTTTTGCTCGTTAGCAATGGTTTGTACTTATTAAAGAATGACATTTGAAAGATCAAAGTCATTTAACTGACATAAATACTAAAGTCACATTGCCAAAGCCTACATTTTCAGTGAACTGCATGAAAGGCTTTTCTTGAAATGAACAGTGGAATCAATCAATGCATGGATCAGTATACTGGTACAAAGTTTCCATTTGAAATTAGTCTGCTCGATAGTTAAATTGTTTCTGTTACCATGGGGCTGTGGTGATGTGGGCCTGTATTGTATACTGGGACCTGATTCTAGTTCTTCCTAGCTATAGCTAGCTCGATTTAGAGAAAATATTGGCAAGCATTTTGCTAGCCGATATTCTTAACGATTTCACCGGAAATGCTTTGTTAGGCCCTCTATTGATGAAAAAGTTATTTCCGTTGCATCTGCGAACAATGAAGTGTATGTAAACATTCACCAACTGAGACTTACGCTAATGATGTCTGCAAAGTCACTGTAATGACTTAGCAAATGAATTTATGAGAAGCCATCTGTCGATTTAGAAGCTTTATTACATTCCTTTGGTGAGAAATTATTTTGAAGACTTTTATTAGTGTTATTTTATTATTTATTTTAAGAATGTTTATTATTTTACCGTCTTGCAGAAGCTGTATTACATAATGTTTCTCACCTTTTCAAACTAATTTTTTAAAGACATGGATGTGGAAATGTGATCGTGCTTGAATGAACTGTGAAACGAAACAATTATGAATGTTTGTTATATTTCACTAGCACGAGATTCCTTAGATTGGTATGTTATTTACTTGTTTGTGGACGACCGAGTTGTGCAAGTTTCCATGTTTCAGCATAAGTGAGCATGTTGATGTGGGAATTAGAACAACCACAGGTAAAGCATTTACCTAATATTTGTTAAATTATAACGATATGTCAAGTAATACTGAGGAGAATATATGAAAGATGTCTTGATGGAGTCCTTTAAGAGACAGGTGGTTTTGTGGTACCACTTCACTAAAATATAAGGACCTTGTGTGTTCATGTTGTTCCTCAAGTGCATATGGATCATTGGTCACATACCATAATTTAACTTAAAACGAATCACTACCATGCACAACTGTATATCATATGTATGCTAGTATGTAGCTAACTAAATCGTCATACGGATGGAATAGTTTTTATAACCTATGTCAGTAATCCGATCATCTCAATTAACTAATTACTCTTTAAAAAAAGTTTTAAATAGTTCAACTACTTGTGATTACATTGAAAATATTAACCCATTTGCTTGTTATGTGTCACCCTCGGGCACATGTTTTTTCTGTGGCAAATGTACATTTGAATAATAAAAAGTTGGATTATATTCAAACACGCACCTCCAATGGAAGTCATTTATTACACTAGCTAGAATTCTCAACAATACTAAACTTAATAATCATATGCTATTTTACTCCAAAAGTAACATATGAAATGATGTAATCCAAAAATAGGATTTAAACTTACACAGTAGGCCAAATGTTGTTCTATTGTTTCAGAAGTTAATGTAGTTCACTGAAATTTTCTAACCCTGTGATTTTTCATTTCTTCCGAGACATATTTCTCTCACCCAGTGACTTGTGGGTAATACGTCATGGGAAATGTCACCAAACTTTCGCCTAAAAACCCAAACTGAAGCAAAAGGTGTGGTGAAAAGTACAAGAATTACCTTGCTGTGAAAGTTTATCTTCGCATCGAGTTGTTTTGGCGAAGCAAAATCTGGGGTGAACGGAGAACCAGAATAGGGCCCCTAGAGAAGTTGTAACAAATATACGCACTTCAATTCATCCTTGGTTACATGACATGGAAAGTCTAGCAATAGATGATAGAGGAGTTTTCCCTTCATATCAGTCCTTATTTACACATTGTCTGTTTAAACCATAGTAAAAAAATCCTCAGAGATCTTTGTTTTTTCAGAAAACAATAAAAGCTTGACTGCACTTTTAACTTCAGCACTCACAGTTTCATCTGCTTCTCACCTTATGTCATGGCATCTATATCTCAAATGCACTACATCTTGCCAACCACAAAGTAACATTTCCCTTAGTCATTAATTTAATGAAAGGAAGGTAAAAAAAGAGAGAATAAAATTAATAAATACAAAAACATTTTAACTGCATGAAAAAGGATGGTGAAATGTAATTTTAATATCTATTGTTCTCTGAGGTATCACAAAAGTAATCAATGATTGATGTTAACTTGAATAATTTCAGTCACAACCTTCATCTCAGCTCAGAATCAAGCTCCCAGCCTTGGGATTCTAAAATTTTTGGTGGAATGGTTTTCATTTTTATTGAAATACAAGTGTAAGGTTAACGATCTCATTTTTATTTATGATACACCTACCTGATTTTCATTGTCACCGATGTATGATAGAGAACTCTCTCCCCATTGTAAGTGTCAAAATATTCAGGTAAAATCCTACCCCCTCCTTACTGTATTTGTAAATGTGTAGATATGTTTCAGATTGATGCATTTTTCTATTATTCTCTCATTGTTTTGTTCTTTTTTTGCAGATAGTGTATGATAGTTTGTATTCATCAGACTCCAACTTGAAACTGAAATTCATTGCTCTTGAATTTGTTATTGTCATCATTTGTGAGTGAGTAAGAAAATGTTCCAAGTATATAATTTGTAAATTGTTGAGTGATAATAATATTACTAAGTGTAATTTTTTTTAAGTTCCAGTACATCGAAGTTGCAGACTGTTGGTAGTATTCTTCTCTCATGTCTTCTCAAGCTTATTGCTTCAGAGGTAAGTGTAATGGCAAAGTCATACTTGACTAGAGTAAAATCTTGATGTAACAAATGTGACACATAATGAGTATCCCAATTTAATGATTAATGCCCAAGGTATAGATTATTGATCTATGATTTAATATTAAGGTAAACCTTAGTATTGAAACCTGTGTGAAAGAAAACTTGAGCATGTACTCAGCTAGGGCTGATGTGCACAATCACAACACCAGAGCTAAAAACTCCATGGACTTACATAGGCTAAGCAAAACTTTCAAAGTTAAGCTTAAATTCTTTAATATGCTCCCTAACTCTGCTAAAAAAACCTCCAGTAAGGTATTCTTAAGGGCTCTTTGTGATTGGCTTATCTCCTAGTCTTATACTCCCTAGAGGAGTATTATAATCTTGGTTTTTCTAGCATAAAATTTTAAGTCCTATTGTATGTTTGTGTGTGTTCATAGTTGCATGTGTGTTTTGCTTTTATTTACGACACCCACCATTGTGTGCGTGAGGTGCTTCTAAAGATGAATAAAGGGTATTATTATTACATATTGCCCCAACAGTGGTCGCTTGATATTGTGAGTAAATCAGCATCTGGGTAATTATGAAAATCGTAAAATTGAATCCATTTTTTATAGCCTTGCAAACATACTTTCCATATTCTCAGATTACCTAATTGTAATTTATGGGTATGCATGGTTTTCATGGGACATTTGTTCTCCATGGGATGTTTAGTCAGATCACATGTACTTTTATAGTCTGATGTTCCTTGGGTTTTTGAATGGCAGTATTTTAGGCTCTAATATCACCTTCTCCCTGCATTATTTTTTAATTGGTAAGAAGTGTGATGGGTCCATTAGTTTCACTTGTACTTTTAATATATTTACTGCTATGAAAATGAATTTCTTAGCAAAAGAGAGAACTATGTATACTCAATTGCAAATATTTAATTGTATTTTTAGTTCTAGGAATATACCTAACTTCATGCTTGTGACATCCTATCCTACAAAGAAAAACACTGTAGATTTTAATAAATTGGTGGAAAAAATTATTAGTGTAGTACAAAATACATAAATGCAAGTACTTAAAGGATTAAAGTAATTTTTCTTTTAATTGTGAGGTGTACTTTTGGTATAGGGCACCTGTCTTGTCTAAATCATCCATTAAAGGCTTACAAAAAATTACAATGAGGATTTGGTATGATACCTGGCTTATATTTCACTCATATTTCTTGTTCTTGTGTCCAAGTGATATAACAAACTGACATTGGAACTATTCCTATATTGCAAACATTAGTGTTATGGTAGAAATGATAAAGTGATAAAAAATTTCACATCTAGAATGAAAGGTATATATTAGAGGTACAGTGTAAATAAAAGGTTTGACATCTTTTGTAAGTGTCAGTGTTTTGACTCTCACAACCAGTAGAGACACAAGAAACGCATTGGCTCACCTGTGCTCTAGGAAGAGTAATAATTTTAGAATTCTTCATACATATTTGATTTACATTTCTCTTCATTTGGCCACATAAAGTATCCTGTGGCATTAATACTTCTTATGCATATGTGTTTGACAGTGGGTGAAAAAATAATGCCAAACTGTGTGAATTTCAGTTGACTCTGAATTATTTTAATGTTAAAAGATAATATTTCAAATACATAAATTTAATTTTGAAAAGTGCTACTTATTATTTTTGGTTGATAGTATTCCATCTTGAGTGTGTAGGGGGATACTCTTTTTTCTAAAAAAGTTAAAGGTGTGCTATTTAATTTTTGTGCAAAAAATTCAGATTGATTTAGAATTTTAGTGAGAAATAAACTTGTATCTAATTCAAAGATGTGTAATTTTTGAAAAATTACAGTCTGAAATTTTTTTTCATATTAATTTTGGTATCCAGTTTTTGCAATGGATGAAATATAAATAAATATGGGTTGAGTGTACTGACCTAAATTGTTCAAATTTGAGTGTATTCCTAATCTTTTATGTGCAGCAATTCATCTGTATATATGCATATGAAATTTGTAGTTTTTTTTGGCTTTCTTTTGATCATATGTTTGTTCATGGTTGTCTTTATAGGGAATGGAAATTAAATTACTGGCCTATCTTGCTGTTGGAGAACTGGGAGTACGAATGCCTAACCTGGTTAACAAAGACTTGGCTCTTCTTCTAACATTCTTTGAGGCTCTAGACAAGGTACTACTGAATGTCTATGTTGGCAATAGACAGTTATTGTTTATACGCGCATTTATGTGTTGAAACTGATATGTAGTGTATTGTAGATATATCTCATGGTAAATTTACAATTCAGCTTCATATATAAAATTCTATTTCCTATAAAAATGTTACGCCTTTTTTAGAGGCTTAATTTTCTTCAATTTAATGTTAATTACACTAGCATGACTAAAATCAGTCCTTTTTGCTAGTAATTTTTTTTTAGTAACTTTCTTTAATCAGACTGTAGGAGCTAAGAATATCTTACAGTTATGTCATACTGAGTGGCCACATAACCTGTAAACCAAGAAACTTGAATTTTCTACTTAGCTGAAAAACTTGGGGATTCTCCTAGATTTAAAGATATTTTAGATTATATCCTTGGTTTTCCATGATTATTTCAATGTGGAATGAGGGTCATGAGAGTCATCAAAGAAAATCATGAACTCGCTCAGTTCCATCAAGTTTTGTCATGACATTATTCTGTTAATTGCACTTTAAATTAGGTCGTCTTTGCTTTGGGACTCCCACGTTACGATCCAAGAAGGCATGATCAGTATCAGATGATATGCTGTGTTGATGTTGTGTGACACATCCGACCCATCAATCAACTGTGGTGAATCTGTTCTCTGATTTTTCTGGATTTGAATCTTCCCATTAAATCTTACCACCCACGTTGGGGAAAACTACTATTGGGATCTATAGTGTTGCTCCTGGAGAAGTGATTCCGGGGGAGAAGGTGCAGATTGTTTCCTTCTTCCATGGTCATCCTTCTAAATAAGAGGTTCTTAACTTCTGGTTCAAATACCTAATAGGATGCAAGCTGCTTAGGGGACGAGTGAGGCTTGCTATATTTTAACTGAATAAGTTCACTATGTATATTTTCACGGTAAAATTTATTTTGGTAATACTGGTTTTGATGCATAGGTGACATCATTGGTACCTGATTGAGGATGCGGTGACAAATGTAGGGTGATACAAACTTTCGGTGCTCATAAATATGTGAGTAACCTAGTATTCATGGGTAATAAAGAATTTGGTTACCAGTGATTGGTCTAAGAATAAGGATACAAAATGTAGGATTCATGGCTGGTTAAAGATAAGCATATGCATGGTACTGCATGTGATTTTCAAGATGAAGGTAAAAATATTGGATAAGAATTATAAGAAAAAAACCTACATAAAAAATTAAGAGCCTAAAAATAGGAGGAATACAAAGAAACAGTGCGAAAACAAGTGGTGACTCAAAAGCCCCCAGCCGTCCTTCAAAGTGTAACCTCTTGTAACAAATATCCCAGAAAGAGTAAAGTAATATTTATTTCATTTGATCAAATTTCAGGTGGAAATGGATAAAATAAAAAAGTTCCAAAAAAAAGTTAAAAATTTTTACTTAGAGAAAAAAAAAGTTGAAGTCAAAATATGGGTCAAATGACCCCTTCCATCCTTCTAGTGTTAAACAAAGATTTTTTTTAATTTCTCGATAATGATCATTAAAAATTAGTAATCTCAGCAATGAATAAAAATGGAAGAATCATTTTCAAGGAATTGGTCGTAGCTGTCATGGCCTCGGCCACAGAGTGCTGTGAGTGTGGGTGCAAAATTGAAATTCCAAGAACTGGGTACTGGAATAACCCCATTCTTAGTGAAAACGTCTACTTTCATTATCTCTAGATTTTCTGGCTATAATTGACTGGCCGATGTGTTTACATTTCATCTAAGTGTGCAGTACATTTGCGGAAAATTCTCAATGTAAAAATCATTCGCCTGAACTGGGACTCGAGCCGGGATCCCTTCATTTCCAATAGAGTTCAGTGCTCATCGAAGCTGTTGCACAATTAGAAGGTATAGTAGAATAGTAGGTGCAAAATTTGGCTGGGAGAAAATAGCATTGTCTGTAAGGGACGTGTAATGAGCTTTTGGGCATGGCCAAGCGAAACCTCTGCGACTAATATTCATGCATGGGTTTATAGGTTTATTCATGATTTTGTTTTTCCTTGTGGATCACCACTACTCAAATCAGGTTAAAAATCATGGCACAGCAGAAGTTTATATTTCCTTACAGCGTAGGCAACAAAAATCCCTTGCTGTGGTGAATGACAGATTTTGACCAACGGAGAAATTAGTTTATCCAAAAGTTTCTTCCTAGTTCACTACAAAAATATTTATTTTAAACTGTTTATCTACCTATTTATATTTAAATTTCAAAATCAACACTTAAAAATTCCAATAGTCAACATTCTTGATTTGTCCTAAATTTTTTAAATTAAAAACTTTGAAATACATATTTTCTGAGCAAACAAAACTTTAACTGAGAAAAATACTGTTTTTGAGCCATGTTTTTATGTTTGTGTTTGAAAAAGTCAACAGTCACACAGCAGCACCTTTGGGAACCAAAATATTTGTTTTTGGGGGAGTCAATATAAATCTTTTAGCAAAAGTGTAAGTTGAAGAAATCCTGGAAAATGGCCTTTATGTTTAACCTGGAAATTTCATGGACTTTGAAAATTTGAATTTAGTGAACAATGTGAATACCCTGAAATGAAACAAAAAAGTACGTGTAATCTGGAAAAGCATTACATTTGGAAGTTAAGATTGAAATTACAGTGTATTTATCAAGTCAGTTAGCTTGTCAGTTTTATAGAGATAATGATTGCATAGAAACACTGTAGGTAAAGATTTTCTAATTACA
>LYUA01000749.1:223236-240150 GCA_002093875.1 Calopteryx splendens
CGCAAGTTAGTTATAACTGCTATTTTAACCATTATTCAACCGTAGTAATGTGAAAGGGGCATAAGGCTGTCACCATTGCCATTCCAATTGGCATTAACGTTTGCTCTGCATTTATAAAAGTGATATCTCATGGTTCTGAAAGATGCTTCAACTTTTATTTGTACTAGGTAATGCTGCACGTCTTCACAAAGCTTCTTCCTCCTTATCTTGCATTTTGGGTGATTTCATTTCTTAACCTTATATTTTATTTTTTTCCCTTCCTTATTCCTTGAATTTTTGTTCTTTCTTCTCTCTTCTATTAGATCTAATTCCTATTGTTCAGTATGTGACCCATAGTTTCGATTTCATAGATTTCCTTTAGCCTATGCTTTCTTTCTTCGCTTCAATTTATCTACTCTTCAACTAATAATAATAATGATACAATTGATTATGTTTCTCCTTCTGATGTAAAACTACATCTAACAATACAGAGAGTAGATATGGGGGGGATCACCAAAGAAAACACAAGGTCCCATTTGAAATGTTATATTCTTATAACTACTTGCCACACACTATTAATGTTTAAATATTCATAAACTTCATGGAGTCTTCATAATTTTTGGGTGTGCGTCCATGTTTCATTATCTGTTTAAATGTCTTTCTTGGCAAATTTGGGCTCAGGATAACTGTGTGGTATGTATCATTTTAAAGCTCTGGTCAAGATCCTTTAAAATATATGAAGAACATTTCAAAGTGGCTTGAAATTAACTTTTTTTTTAAACATTCTAGTGAACTAGTGAGCACTTGACTAATGTCGTGGTTTATCCTAACAATCCTGAGTGCAAAATATTTACGTGGTATTTTTTAAACTCTTTCAATCCATATTTATATAAAACATCTAAAAGGTATCTGAACTGAAGATTTTTAATATTTATTTCTTTGTAGCTGGTGAGTCCTAATATTAATTCAGTTGACTATATTTGCTTATAAAATGTGACAAACTTGCACATTGGTTATTTTTAAGTCTAAAAATAAAAGCAAAATTTTTACTGACTATAGTCTGTCCAATTATTTCATTGTATTACAGAAAACTCTTCACTCTCATGGCAGAACTCTTCCTAATTTGTATGGCCAAAAGCCTTCTCTTCTAACCATTTGATTTCACTTTACTCCTAAGATGTCTAATATCATTCTTCTCATCTCTATCTCTATGTTCTCTAGCCTCCCACTTTCCCGTACTGACCTAATGTTCCCAGTCCCAATCCTAAATTGATTGGTACATTTGATTGATGTACTCTCTCGGGTAGTCATCGTCATCCCTCCCCCCTTGAGTTCCAATTTGAGAAATATTTATTCAAAAGGCCTTGTTATTGAAGTAAGTAAAAAGTGAAAGAGTTGAGACGATTCCCCTTACGATAGTAGCGTGTTGGTTTCCCGTTGCACTCCCAATCCCAGAGCTGAAGCAGCTGAAGTAACCATTACCATATCACAATATAAGGAGTACTGACTGACCTCTTGAGTTTCCACTTCACTTAGACTCACCTAAAACTCATTTTTTTCTCAGTCCTTGGAACTTTCTCATAAAGGCATTTGTGACATCTGCTGCTTGGTCAAACTATCATAAGTTAAAATCTTATCTAAATTTTTTCTATCCCTTTTGGATCTTCAACCCTCTAGATGATTGCCCTCTCACTTCAGTAGGCAGATTTTATCACATGGATTGAAAATAACTTTCATTATGTGAAGCTCCATCCTTCTCTCTCTCTCCATACCTATCACATCTGTTACTGTGGACTGAGATAAGATTGAGTCAAATTTTGTGTACCAGTTTCAAGGATACACCTAGGTGGAAAGTCGCTAACTGGCTGCTACAGAATTGCAAGGTGGTGTTGTGAAATCCACTACCCCCGCACTTTCCAGTCAGCAGGCCAAAGCAACTTGTTCTAACCTAACCTAACAGTGGACTGGTAAACACCTTCATAAATAAATAGACAGAAAAAATTATGATTGTTATGGAGGTGTGTAGAAAGTGTACCAAGTGAAATAACAAAGATCAACAAATACGGTGTGGCCTTCAGAAAAATCTGCCTTTCATTAGAATTTGTAAGTCCAGGTGACACTGAGTGCCAGAACACCATTGCACTGCTGACGCTGATTAATGCATAAGATTTTCATAATATGTACGTTCCTCTAATGCAGTTGAATTTTGTCAGGCAAAAATTTTATCTTGCCAAGGCTTAAAATTCATGCAGGGAAAACTGTAACAACAGGCTGACTGTACAGCTGTGCTCAAATACAGATTTGCAAATAAAGGGAGGTATAAGGCCATCAGAAAATTGGGGAAACCAAAATGTTTTAAGGATGCTAGGAGCCGTCCTTATGATTAGTCAGCTGGCAAGAAAGCATGGATGACAAATTTGTGGAACTGTAGTCTTTCAATGCTACATATTTTGGCATTTGTTTTGCCACTGCATTTAGGCATAGAGTAAATGAACTTTTATTTAGATATCATCGTCTACTTTCCAACTCTTAATTGGAATTTTTTCAGTGATTTGAATGTCTATTAATAAAATGTAAAGGAGCTCCGAAATACCAACAGATAAAAGCATAAAACTATTTAAAAAAGGAAAAAAAGAGAACTGTGGTATTTTTATCATAACATAACAACATCTATTGTTTATCATCCGGCCATGCAGTCTGATTTCTCATGTGCATTTTTCAGTGCAGGTCGTCCACTTGTAAAGATCGGTCCATGGATTGAATGCATGAACTCAAAAACAATGTGGGGAAAGGAAATAAAATAATTTCTTTTTACTAAGTATTGCCTAGCCCTCCAAAAGGAGTCTTAACTGAAAAACTTTGGACTTCTAATTTTTCTAACTAAACAGTCAAAGATGTCACGCAAGACAAGGGGGCTGCTGTAACTCTGACGAAAAGAAAGACAGCATCCTTCAATTGCTTGTGAAGGAATCTGATGCCATATTATTGTGAATCTTTGATGCATTTCTTCAGTAAAAAGCAAAGGTCAAAGACTCTGCATTCTATGTTTTTCCCCTAGGGAGTAATAGCTGCAGGTAAATGGCATTGCATCAAACTATGACTTAGGAATGCTACCACTGAATGTACACTTGACATAGAGTAGTAATTTACTTTTAAACCTTGAATACCTTTAAAACTAATGAATAGTTAAAGCACACTATATAGCATGTTGTGGTACATTTTTTAAAGCTTTCTTTATGCCTGATTTATTTTCCTTTGTTAAGCCTAGAATCAAAAGAATCAAAGTATTTTTTATTCATTTAAGTTACTTCTATTTACCAAATGTGAATAAGGGTCTAATTTTTGTTGAGTAATCATGTAAAAAATTTAATTTAATCTTAAAGAGGAAAGAAAATTAATATTGCTTTCAAGTTTAAGAAATTAAGTGTTGCCATATCACACCTATCATAGTGGTTATCAGTCAGTCTACTCAAGAGTGTTTGAAGTATATGTTTTACTGAATGTAGATCAGCATTATATTATGCTGTGACTGAAAATATTCTTGAAATTTCTGCACAGTGATAGTGATCTGTACTATATTTTCCTCATCCATGCTAATTGGCTTCTATTTAATTAAACCTGCACCGTTTAAACATTAACCTTATTCTTGTATCCACATGAAACAGATTTTAAGGATGGTGATTGATGAAAGATCTCTGAAATAAAATGCAGTGGATCAATTGTGCTGGTTTTTGTTAACATGAATCTTTGAGTATTGCATTTTGTTTCAGTTACTTTCTCAAGAAAGTCTTCCTCTCTCTTATAGACTTAATAATATGAATTTTGGTCTACAGAATTCCTACAATTTAGAAATATTTGCTCTTTAATAACAGCATCATTGAATATGGTGTGCCTTTTAAAAATAGAGAAGAACTTTGTTTGAAGATCTGATTGTATCATTTAAAGTAATATAATTTTCTTTCAGCAGTGGTGATACTGAAATAGAGAATGAAATGCCAGAAGTAACAAGGATTCTCCTTTTCAATTCCATTGGAGACCGAAGCATTGAAAACCTTTTGGTGCCTTTTGCTAAGAGCAGACTATTCCATTATGTCCTGTTCTCCCCTAATGTCGCAAATCCATCAATAGATATGCATTCAGGTGAGTCTGCAATGAAATTTCTCTGATAATTAAGAAGATATCTGGGTAAGGTGCACTTGACTCGCTCCATTACGATAGGTGAAAAACATTTCCTCCATCTTTTTTGCATGAAAAGTCACAATAATATTGGTGGCACAAGGGTTAGGCCTCCTAAATTACAGCTGAATATTAAAGCATAATTTCAGATTGGAGTTTCATTATTGTAAGTGGTATTGATGGTGTTATTGGCCTTCCAGAGCCAGTTGCTGTTGGATTTTCTTTAACCGATCTGTCAACTACAAACCACAGATTAACTCATGTTTAATGAAACATTCTGTGATTAGGTCTTGAAAAATAAGTGAGCGAAGTGTAGAATATATTCAGGTTTGTCAATGACTCATTTTTTTGTATTATTCTAGTTTCCTGAAGGATTTGGTCTTTTCCTAGCATATGTGAAGTTCTCTTTGGATCTCCACCATGTCAGGCATTTTCATTGGCGATCTTTTGGTGGTTAACTTTGCCATTGTCCTCAGGGTATTGAGCGCTCTAATCAAGTTTTGCCATGATTGAAAGAAGACATGGGAGTTACTGGCTGTGAATGCAAAATTGGTAAATTCCGATAGCCAATAAAAAAGTTCTTAGGCTCCTATAACGTTATTTTGGTCAGACGGTGGCCATCAACAAGAAGAGTAGAAACCTTGACAGCGAGAAGATATCAGTACTGTAGCACTGTTCGATGTCAAATGTTTGAGATCAATTTGGTGGGGGGGAGGGATAGGGGAGGTGTAGCAATGTGGGGGAAGTTGGAGGGAGAGGTTGGAAAGGGGAGAGTGGGGGTGCATTGTTAGAAATGTCCATTGGTGTATTTTGATTCTTGACTTGTTTAAAATCTTTAACCAATTGTGTAAGTGTGGTGTTTGTGTTGCCTGGCTCGTTATTCATAACATTTTCTTGGCGCATGCATATGTGTATGCTTTCAGTGGGGTTGAGTTTGAAGTTGTCAGTCTGTTTTATTAATGTTAAATCATTGCGTGTGATGGTGTGGCCTGTTTCATAGATGTGTTTTGCAATCCCTGATCAGTTAAAATGACTGTTTTTGTAATGAGCTAAGTGCTCTTTGAGCCTGATGATCGGGTTACGTCTAGTTTGTTCTACATACGTGGATTGGCAAATGGTGCATTTAATGTTGTAAATTCCTGATTTTTCTAATATGGGAGTTTGGTCTTTGAGGTTCCCTAAGAGATTCTTAAGCGTGTTTGGGTTTACATGCGTGATGTTTGTGCCAACAACAAACTTGTGAAACAACTCAGGGAACCACTCCCACCCCATCATCCCTATGGGAATGAATTTCTTTTTGGATGTGTTACTTTGTGGTGTATTTAATATTGAGTTTCTTCTTTCTGTTTTCTAACATTTTGTCTATAATTTGGGGTTGGTATCTGTTGATTGTGGTGATGTGTTTTATGTGTTTAAGCTTATTGATGTAATGTTGTTTGTTTAGGGGTACCGTAAGCAGCCGGTGTATAAGAATATTGAAAGCCACCATTTTTTTACTATCGGTGGTGTGTGTTGGCTTTTATGAAGTTCTTTCCAATGCATGTCAAATTCTAGCACCTCTTGATTTCTGATAACCACTATGTCAACAATGGGAGTGAATTGTTCTGTTCTTTTTCATGTGTGAATTTTGTCTCGTGTTTACTGTTCAATTCATCAATGAAGTTGTTAATGTCATATTTACTAGTATCAAAAATGGTGAATATGTCAGCGACATATCTCAACAATATGCTGGGGAAATAATTGAAGGTGTTTAGGCATTCATTCTCAAGATAGTATAAGAATACGTTGGCGACGATGCAAGATAAGGGGATGCCCATCGCCGCCCCTAGTGTTTGGTTATAATAAGTGTTAATGAATTGAAAATATGTCGTGTCCATACAGAGTTTTGTGAGTCTTATGTATTCTTTATTTTTCTCTGGGGTTATTTATTTCGTGCTCAACCAGTCCTCTTATGTTTTCAAGGGTAATGGGGATAGGGACACTGGGGAAGAGGTTTTCTGCATCAAATGAAACCATTATTTCGTTGGGAAGCAGGCCTAAATGTTGTATGTAGGCCCCACCACCTAAAGGGAATATGAGTGAGTTTCTTGAAGTGTCTAACCACCTTTAGGGGTCAGAGTTTCACCATGGATAGCCAACCTGCCCTTGAAACTCTACCTGAGAATACCTTTTTAGTATGGTGGAAGCTTGCTTACTTCAGTGTTAATCAACTGGCTTATTAAAAATACATATTTCATTGTTGGGTAGGAGCATTTTCAATGCTGTTGTTTTTCTAAAAATGCAGTCTGAACTGTTGAGGAAAAGCATGCAAAGTGGGGTTGTCGTTATTGGTTCTGTAAATATGATCTCATAAGAACTCCCTGCACAGGATTACTTAAATTTACCAAAATAATTTTAATTTTCATGCA
Source organism: Calopteryx splendens (assembly GCA_002093875.1). Taxonomy (NCBI): domain Eukaryota; kingdom Metazoa; phylum Arthropoda; class Insecta; order Odonata; family Calopterygidae; genus Calopteryx; species Calopteryx splendens. Next base: position 229,800 of record LYUA01000749.1, read on the forward strand.
TGGTTAGTGTCTAGTTTCTAATCACATTCATCATTTGAGTAAAATCATTTGGATGAATGGATTGGAATATTGATCGCTTAGAAGGAGTTGCACATTCTGTGATCAACACCAATGAAAGTGGATAACTAGAGCTAACTTGAAAGATTCATCCTGAGCGGCCTCACCTGAATCAGGTAATCACTTTTTTTTTTCATTCTACTCAACTTTCTTTGATCTCTGCCCGACATCTCTTTTACGTGTCTGTCATCACCCTTGTTTACTCTCCCAGATGAATTGAGCAGGCTTAAGGCATCTGCGATTCAATTCCCCATAAGAGTATAAAAAAGCACGGGATAACAGTCCATTAAATGTGCACCACTTTGAGATACCCTATTCTTCTCCATCACAGACCAAACCTAATATAAAATTTACCTATTCATTTCATGCTCCGCAATCATTTTAAGCATATCACACAAACCATACAATGCCTAGGTGCCTGTAATATATAACTAAAAAATGGATTGTACATATTTAGATCTGAAGCTGAGGTCATCCAGGCTGGATGGAAATGGCATAATGGATCCTGGGTTGTTACAGTATATAGGTAACTATTTATTTAATTTACTGAAACAAAAAATGAAATGGTTAGCATGAATAAGGTAAATTTAGAGTGCAATTAAATAAATATACATTTGAACCAAAGTAATATGATGTATATAAATTGTTGCTGAATGTGAGGTACCTACCCAAATTGTTTATGAAAAATTGCCATGTATATTGAATCCAAGAATACTCTTTGTGGCATAGTGATTGCACAAACTTTTTTAAAGTACTTTTTTGTGGTCTGGTGATAGAAGAATATGTAAAAAAGGGGAAATATTAAATTACTATCATGGTTTTGGTTACCATGCTTATACTGAGTCTTTTCTCATGTGCAACATTATTTTTTCAGATCTAATGAAAAGATCGTCTTCTCATGAGCATATGAATACTAGATGTCAGGAACACCAAGAAGTTTGGTTGAAGCACAATCAGGAGGCACAAGTATACTTGTACTCCTATGTAGCTGAGGCACTTGGATCTCTCAGGGATTTGCCATCACCTTTTCTGTCTGGAGATGGCAAACGGAGGAATATCCATGTTCTAGTATCTGGATCCCTCCATCTTGTGGGAAGTGTGCTGAGCATTGTCGATCCTGACCTGTCACGTTCACTTTCGCAATCATCATTTTGGAATCAAGATGCTGTCAATCCCTCTACAGTGTACCATCATGCCCAAGGCTCCAAGTATGTACCTTCGCGAGCATGTTATTCTGTGATTTATCCAAAATTGTTCTCAAAATAAGATTCATCATTGAACATTGGCATCGGGAAGTATATTTAATTTTCATTTGAGTAATTAATATCTACGATTTTATGTTAAAAGTATTAACATTGCTTGGGCTTCCAGTAACATTATAATCTCCAATGGAAACCAAAATTGTATTTAAATTGAACCACAGCCCATATTGCATTACTATGTATCATCCTCACATTATTTTAATGACACTTGACTACATCATTTCCATTGGTGTAAACTTTTGTAATTTTTTGGAATATTTTATGAATTACCTATTTCAAACAAATACAGTGATGTCTCTTAAAAGTTGTGTACAGTGATGATGGAATGTTTTCATGAACTTTGGTTAGTATGTGATGATTCTCTCTTTTGACATTACAGATGCACCTAAGCAAGTCCCTGTGACCACTACCTTAATTGGGTTAATGTTTCTACGTGATTACCTTACTTGGATCATTTTCAGTTAGAGAGAGGGATATAGTACCTGAATTTGTGTCCCATCTGGTACTGGACTGGGTACAATGATTGAAAAATATGATGAATCTCATGAAGGTCGTTAATAAAGAAGTTCTCGTATGTTTAAAATAATGAGCTGCCTTAAAGAGTTTTAAAGTCCTTATAAAGTGTATTTTTTTATTATATTGAAATTATAAAAATTGTTAAAATTTTGTTTAATTGACAAATAAATGTATTTAGGTGCCAAAGATGCCAGCAGATACCGGAAGTTGAGTTTACCATTTATGAAGCAAATAAAACCCTCAAGTTTACTCTGTAGTGTAGCTGGGAATGGTAATACAGACTGTTGTAAATCACATTCCTTTGGCTACATCTTGCAGTGTTATGTCCTTCCACTTTCACATTATCCTTGATAAAGGTAGAAGGTAGGCTTTCATTCAGTTTCAGAATGTAACTTAAATTTTACCTGCCTTGTTTTGTGGATCAGTGATTAAGTACTTTGCTAAACCTTGAAAGGGCCCAATTTGTGAGTTATCAATTTGTAGATGGACTGTCACTTCCTAACACTGGCAGACATTAATCCAATCAGGAATCATGAAGTCAGGATGTTTCCCTGTACCTCCTGTGATTTCTCAGGTTGACCTGGTACCTGAAAAATGGAACACAGTTTGGGTGAGCTGAGGATGCCAAGAGGCTTGTCCCGGAATCAAACCTTGGTCCTCCGGTCAGTAGCCCAATGCCACTGGACGGACTTATACCACGCCCCTTTCTACACATATGAACCAAAAATTCAACAGGGTGAAATATAGTTGAGTTATAAGATACAATGAATTAAATTGTAGTGTGTCTCAAAGTTGTAAAATATCTGGATAAAATCAGGAATTCCTTGTATTCTTGTAAAAATGAGGAAAAAAGTGCCAACTTAAATTAAAACAATGTTTATGGTTGAGTTACCTTCAATGAGAATTTAGTAAATGCTGTGCAATGGTTAGAAAAAATCTTATCTGTCAAACTCTTTTCTTTATATTTGAATGGGGCATTCTTTTACAAAGATATACCTTTCTTTTATTGGTTGCAGGAACATTCAATGCTGTTGCACTCTGGAGAGACATGAAGGTATAGGTAGGAATGATAACAAATTTCCCACTACTTGCTTGAAAGAATGAAAATCTGAGACAACCAATTCTGGCTTTGCTAATATTATGTAAACCCTTGGGTATATAATTATTTTTTCTTTTTTTTGAATAATATTAAGAGTGTAATGTCAGTATACTCCCTGTATTAAACAAATGAACAATGCCTTTAAACTGTAATGAGAGGGAGAGGATACAATTCAGAAATTGCAGGCAAAAAATTCATGCATTTCTATAATTTTTGCCGACTTTAACTGTGATGTGGAGCTGGATCCATTTAGTGACACTTGACTGTTCCATGTAGCACAATAGTCTAATATGGTGTTTTACACTTTAATGCATTTCCAGGTTCTTCAAATATTCCTGTGCTTTTGAAAACTGCTCATTTACACCATACTGGAGAAGGAAAACTTAGTATTGTTATTACTATAATTAAAAAAATGGAACAACAAAAATAATTCACTAATCATCGTGTTCCATGCAATTATCATTTCCTTTGGTTCCTGGTGTAATGAAGAAAAGGGGAAAAAAACAATTCCTACTAAACCTTTTTAAAAGTTCATCTCAGAAAATCACAAAGACTAAAACCTTTATCTGGAGTGTCATTTTTTTTGCGTGAAATATCTGTTATAAAGTCTTGGAATGGGTAATACCTGAAAAAAGAAGACAAGGTAGGCCAAGACAAATGGATGGTGTAACTGAGATAATGGGAAGCAAGGGGTTTGACTTTTAAGACTAACTTAAAATCTATGGAAAGTGGTAGAGAAGAGGTAGTTAAAGCTGTAGAAATCTGGAAATTTAGTTAACATTAATAACTTGCCAGTCTTACTCTTAAGAGTGGTGCTGAGTCATATTGAGTCAACTTAACAATTGTATTGACGACATTACGTTACCTTTTAAAATTTGGTAGTAACAATTTTCAATTTTTTGTAACACTTCGGTTGTGTACTACACTGGTATTTTCTTCCTAAATGGAACAGGATAGCACCTCTCAACACTGCCACCATCCAAAGAACAGTGTAGATACGAGAGCACTAGAACCGAAGCTTGGACAATTCGGGTGTGATCACCTGCTACGCTGTGGCTCCCCTTCCTCTTGCCTACTCATTGCAGCTAGTGGTGTACATATTATTTCTTTGCTTCCTAACTCCCATTTCATAATGTTCCTCTTGCCTACCACAATTTCCCTCCATTCCCTATATTTTGCTTTCTGTTCTGTAATCTCCCAAACCAGAAATTACTCCTTCCTGTGATAGTTGCTATATTACCCTTGGGATAGGGCAGCAGGAACCTGAGGTTCCATGTGGAGCTATCTGATATATTATCTAATTTTTGGACAAATCTCTTAATACTTTTTCATAAATAATTCATGACTCAATGTAACTACAGTCTGTGTTCTGGTCTTCTCCCAACTCTGGATGATCATGCTCCACCTTGCTAGCCCTACTTTGTTATGATAGTAACTTCGCATGTTCCACCACGAACATGGATATGGGCTATGATATAAGTAAAGAAAACTTCTATTACTTGCCTTTGACAAATCTGACTTCATCAAATCACTATAACTTGCTAATTCAACAGTAAAGTACAATCTTTTTCAATATTTACTGTAGTAAACTACATTCATAAAAATGCATATCCGACAAAAACAAGTTCCAAATTATGAAATAGGAATATTTCACAAAAGAAAGTTATTATAACAAGGCAAATGACATTAAATTAAAATCAATACAAATGAAATTATTGTTGATAAGTTGAAACATTTAAAAATAAGGAAAATTGATGGTTCAATATCGAAGAAATAATTATTATATTTATTTTAATATTTTTCATAAATATAATAATAATACTTTATTTTTCCCGATTATCAATTTACAATTATTTGCATTAGATATAATTTAGCGTGCCTTAAGGCACGCCAAATATATGTGGACTATATAAAATATGCAGTAGAGACAAGTAATAAAAAAGGATACAATACAAAAATTATACTATAGGTACAATTCATAAAATAGAGACAATTTGTGACACTACCTAAATTTGTTCCATTTCTATCCCTCAATTCCACTCCTATATTCTGCTATTCTTTAACTAACTATGCTCTATATACTATATTGAACGCTTAGTTTAATGTTTCGTCTGCTCAAAACTTCCCCCTTAATACTGAAACCTTTCTTGTCAGTAGTAACATTTACAACTGAATCACATATTTAGCACAATCTTTCCTGCTGATTTTTATTGCTTATATATTATTATTCGAGAAAATATTTATTTCTTTTAAATCTAATACAATTCCAAAACAAGGTGCTTTTTTAACTTCAAAAATATTTCAATTTTATTCTTAAAAATTTCATTAGTGTAAAATTGTCTGAAAACCTAATAAAATTATTTTCCTTTTATTAAGAAATTATTTTATTAAATCTTAATTTACTACCCCAGTTTTTAATTTAGTCTTGAAAATAAATTTAAATTATCGAATTTGAAACCTATGCAGTCCACGAGCTCTATCGTCGAGTCAACGTAACGCGAAGCGCTGATTTCTTGGTATTAAAGGTAAATGATTGTCTTTTGTTTCAGAGTAATCAGGGGGCGTTCTATTCAATCTTGAACCAAGTTTTCCCTCGACCCGCTATGACCACGATTTAGTTCATTTTCGTCCTGGTTACGTTTCATTACTCGTTGAGTTTTCGTGACTGAGTTGGGAAGGAAATCCGCAGATACCCATTTGCATCGAGCCGATCCTGTGTTTCGTACGAAGATTGTAACGAGACTATTGAAATTGGCACTCTTAGATTTCTACATATAAGTTCGTTGTAGAAAATATAAGCAGGTAAGGTGGCAATAATTATATTTCTTATTAGGAGTGCTTGAAGGGAAGTCATTTGAGGTAAGTAAACGTTGCTTCCATTCCTGCTTTTTAAGTCATTCGCTCTACCGAATTCCCCGAACCAGAGAGTGACCATTTTGAGAAATGTCCGATTGTTAACGATAAAGCTAAGCAGAAATGATTTCAGTAAATGCTCCATTAAAATAGGCCAGCAAAGTGAACCTATAAGACGTATGCAAATTAGAACTTCGTCGCATTTGATTCTTGCACGTGTCTTTTAGAGGATGGCATGGTCAAATGCTACCTTGGAGTAAACTGACATCGACCTAACAAATTGGAGTGATAGAAGCTTCCGCATTGCCATTTCTGTGTTTTTTGTTCGTGCGTCGGAATTGGGCCTTTCTGCTTAGCTCGACTATTTCCCACCATAGCCGAAGGTGTACCCACTGAGTTAATCTGTTAGATCTCAAATCAATTTCAGTCCAAGAATCAGTGAAATATGTGTCCCTTCTTCATTGTTCAATAACGGTCTCTTCAATATTATTCTCCACTCACTTGTATCTTTCCTAAACCATAATAAGATATGAAAACTGTTAATTTCTTATTAATTGCATTTTTTATGGATAGGCGTACTAAAATTACAGAAGGGAAACTGTCTCGGGTATTTACCGTTCGCGTTAACCTGTCGGATGACATGCTGGGGCAAACCTAACCGAGAGGGGAATTACGTGCAGGAGATAGGGCGTTTGAGAGGATAGGTTCATTTTAGGCAAGCGAAGGGCTCGATTTTGGTTCGGGCGAGAGCCAATTGAGAGAATTATGTCCTTCAAAGGGAGTCCATATCAATGCACCCGAGCAGATTTAAGTAAGCTCATTTTAAGTGTATGGAAAAAATTCTGCCCCCCACTACTGTCCCCTGTGGATTGCTGTCCGCGAATGTCTCGGTTAAAGCACGACCAACCAGAGGTGGAGTAGAACTACCTGCAAAACATACTATATAGTGTCTTTTGGTGTATTTTGATTGAAAAGGAAATAGCTGCCGGCTTATTGAAGAGTAGATTCACTTTCCACACTCCATGTGTGTATTCCGTTCGTGCTTCTTAGTTCCAAGTTCATAACCTTGCATATTTTCTTTGCGATCGGATTTCTTGGACACTTCGTCATTCATACATTCTTGGAATTCGAAATCCCGGTTAAATGGTGTCTGCATAAAAATTCATCAAGTAACTCCAAATAGAACGACCAGTGTGTAGAGATACTATTGTATTTACCCATACTATACAGAAGCTGTCTTCTCATCTCGCAAGCTCGTCTTGTCTCTTCATTGTAGCCGTCCACCATAACTGCCTTTTCTTAAGTGACGTGTGCATCACTGTGGATTTTGAGACACTGTCATTAAGCAGGCAGTAAAGTAATGTTGCAGTTTCAACTATTTGTGCTAATTGAAAGTTACCAATAGAATCGTGGGCTCAGATTGATTTCTCGTAGTAGTAAATATGTGCTGTGTATAATGTTTGCTTTTGGTTGAGAGTAATTCACACTTGTTAAATTTTACTGTTAATTATCCTTGCCCCCCCTTTTAGTTTTCTTTCATGTGCAGTCACAAGTGTAGCCAGTCTAGCAGTCCTGAACAGACCCACACCTGAATTGAATTGTTAAGTGCTCGTTTTTGCAAGGAAAATTTCATTATATAAAGTGTACCTATGATGCTAAAAACCAATTGTATCGCATGTGTATTCGCTAGATATCTTTTAGAATTAATAATATAAAGCGAATGGAGGGTGTGCCTGACTTTTAATTGAGATGAGAAGACGTCAGTGCCGTAGCACTGTCCGATGTCAAGTCACTTCCATCGGACAGTGCTACGGCACTAACCTCTTGCCGTTGCCAAGCTCTCTACTCTCCCAGTTGATGGTCATCGGCTGACTGAAGTAACGCTATAGTAGCCTTCAAACTTATTTTTATTGGCTCTTGGAATGTACCCATATTGAATTCACAGCGAATAGCTCACACATCTTCTTTCAAACATTACCTATCAACTTCACTTTCACTGGCGTGGTTTTAAACAGGTCAACATTCCGATTACTCGCCTCATTATGAACCGATTGACCCAAGCTGACTTGGTTCTGACTGAGGGTGATCCCTGCTGTGCTCTTTTCATTCAAAAGTTTCTCTTTTTTTGCAATGCCATGTGCTCATCATTAAGAGCCTTACTTTCACTCTAGGTTGAGAGGAATGTGGCTTTTTTCCTAAATGGTTATTTTCCCTTTCCTGAAAAGTACAGTCTTGCTTGCATTTCTGACAGCATTCAAAATACTAGGAAAATTTTGTCATGAAGGCTCTTTTCAAACTCCTCAATCATTGGGGGGAAGCACAATGTGGCAGTAAATATCATTGGTGGTTTTCATCTAATAGTGGAGCATTTCTCATCTTATGCCTACTTCAAATGTATGAAGTTCCAAGTGGGTGTCATGGCGAGGGACTAAAATTTTAGGTAAACCTACTGACCTCGAGAGTGAATGTTACTATTGAACTAATAACACACTAAGGAGCCTTATGCTATCCAGAGACATGATTATTGGATGTGACTAAAACTGGTTCTCTCCATTTTCATAGACTTGTCATACTTAGTGGTATTTTGAGTGTTAAAGCAAAGTTAATTTTTTGTGTATGTGTTAAGTGGTAATTTCACATTACCTTTTACCACATAATGCTTTTAAAAAATGCAATTAATAGTTGCCTGTTTTTTTGCCTTTGGGTTCTGTCAGGAGAGAATGTGTCATGTATTGGAATGGTTGTTTTATTGATTGTTGGTACATCTTTGCTACATTTTAGAACAGATAATAGATTAAATTATTTACTGAACTTAAAAAATTGCTATGTATGCTTAGTATTTTTTGAAATTAGTAACTAGTAGCCCTCAGCCACAGATAACATTTTTCCTTAATAATGGTTTCAGGTGCTGTGGGGAATTCTGTCCTGAAACTCAGTACTGTGTCCAGGACAATCAACCCTCTTCAGTTTTCAATGGATGGTAATATTTGGCTGCATTTAGTTTTTTCCTAAAAATTCACCAATTCACATTCTAAGCCAACCAAATATAGACTAGATTTTAGACACCTTAAGTGTCAAAAAAATGTAATTATCTAATTAATCAAATTCTAAACTACCATCTTGGTGGTTTCTTCTTCCAAACCACATGTAATCATCCATTCTACTGAAAAAAATTTCAGGTTTTTTAATGCATAGTAACAAATAGTATTTTTCAGTGTATCGTAAGTAGTTGGTTGGTTGTATTTGTGTCAATTTGAGTAAGGTATATGTGGATGGTGAGTAATTCCAAAATTTTCCTGAAAGCTATTTAAAGAAATACATACAATTTATTCCAGAATGTACTGCCATCTGCTACTGATGGCAGTACATTCTCTGTGGGGCAGAATATGTATAATATAATAGATTACCTGTTTGCTGCCAGCCCTTTGCATGTAGACTGCAAATAAATACTGCAAAGTCTATTTCCATGAAGTTTGTTAGTCTTGGTTTCACATTATTTTAATTACTAAATTTTAATTAATGAAGTTCATATTTATGATAATATTGATGATATACATATTTGGGATTTGCTTCTCTTGTTTACTGCCTATTGTCATTAAGGTGCACCTCAAAGTAAACCAAGTGGCCAGTCACAGTTTTCATACAAGCAGTGAGGCCTGATAGATCAAGCCACAGGCAGTAAAAGGGTCAAATACTTAGTTATTAATTTGGAGGTTCAGCATGAGGAACTATTTATTTTTATTAGGGGCAATTTTTTCCACAAAAAGTTTATATGTTGAAGAGTAATTCTCCTGGGTCCTCCATATCCCTTCTCTGGAAAAAGGTCGATGGCATACATTAGGTCCATTATTTCTCATCAAATGGAATTAATAAATTGAAGAAAAGAAAGGTGGGTGTTTCTATGTTTGCATACTCTGAAGTTCATTACCTTTCTAATATAGAGACATACTTTGAATGGATTCCCAGAATGGTTAATAGAAGGAAATCATGAGCTGAATTAAATATGGATTGTTCTGTTTCAAATAACAAAATTAATAATGTTATGGTGCATTGTTTTCTGTTTAATGTTATTTCAATGCTTATGATTGTTTTTAAGTTTAATCTTTATCACTAATTATGTTCATATCTAATATTTTTTTTAAATTTTGTGAAAACCTCTTTCTGAAAGGTAACTTCTCTTTTGATGGAAAGTATCCATGAATTACTACAATTTATTTAAAAAAGGTAACATTTTTAAAGCCATTGCTCATTTTTCTTTGCTGGAAAACTATCATTGGCCTAAATAGATTTTACTGTGTAATTAAGTGTAATGTAATTAAAAATAAGGAAGAGGGTTGTGCAATAAGAAGAGAGCTGGGATATTAACCAGAAGGCCTGGGTTTGATTACAGGTGATGCCTCTGAGAACCCTCAGCTTCACCCATGCTGTGATTTTTCTGCTACCAGGTCATCTGCAAGGAATAGGACTCCCAACCCTGATGTATGAATTTCACACATCGTTGGGCTAAGTATTTCAGGGGCTCTACCCTCACCTACCAAACCAACCTCTGGGTTGATTACTGTGG
>LYUA01000749.1:296592-307566 GCA_002093875.1 Calopteryx splendens
ACCAATATTTAATATTTAATTATTAGAATTGACTGAGTTTTACAATGAGAATTTGTTTCAAAATTTTTATTCTTCATCTGACTTCACTTACCCCATCTAAGGAGTTGGAAGGACAGTTTTGGGGCCACTGCTGCACAATTAAAAAAATGACAATTATATTTCCATCACTACATGCAACCAATCTTTTAAGAATTTGGGTATTTGTAGTAGTGTCCCATAGGTATCTTGTCCTAAGAATAACTATGTACTCTGAGGCTGCAAATCTTATACATAATTCAGATGGAAAAACAGAAAAAGAAAAGAACTGTTCACTGAAAGACAGTGGCCTGTAATCAGTTGTCTAGATCTAACAATAAGTTAGATCACCGACTGTAGGCAGTTGATTACAGAGGCTTGACATATGTGTATATACAGAGGGGCCATGGATAAAAGACTTCCCCTTCCCCCAAGTCTCAAAGTATTCAAGAAATACATAAATTCAGGTGCCTTGGGTGAGCTGTCTTGAATTTTTTTTAAACTAGGACTCTGAATGCCATTCTTCTCTTGTTGTGAGCAAGCAATGTGTCTATCAGCTTCAAGTTTCAAAATTCCAATATATTTCCAGTATGAGCATTGGGAAAATTCCAGTTGTATAAGGAAGTGATTGTTTGGGTAAAATTCAAATTATGTATATGTGTTTGGAGGTTTCAAACAGTTTCAATTTTATTGGTCAATTTGTTTTAACATTCATCATGTGCATCTTAAATAACTTATTGTGTACTTTCAGTATCCTTTAGCTTACACATAATAGGCTGAAGGTTTTTGGAGAAACATTACCATATTGTTTTCATAGAATATTGCTACCAAATTTCAATCAACTTAAGGAAATGAATAACAGAGATACTTACAGACAAGTCCCCCTCCCTTTATCCCCCTCCCATCTTTTTCCAGACCACTTAATTTTCTTCAAGGCTAGTTTGAATTGATATCAATACACGGTTCACTCCCTCCTCATCAAAGGAAAAAAACTATTCTTTAAAACTTAGTCATGAAGTTTTGTGACATGAATGGAAAGAGGGATTGAGAATTGTGCCTACATCAAATATGCACACAATGATACATTTGGTAAAAGCATGTGAGTGGGTCAGGGGTCAACAGCATTGAAATGAATTTAAAGAAACTTTTCAAAGGCATTACGGCAATAAAAAACAGCAAAACCAAGAGTCCAATGTTATTTTTATAATTACCATGAACTTGTTAACCCAGCCCTACCTCGAAAATTCCCTCCTGATGCTGAGTAAACATCTGTACTCTACTTTTATAGATATATATATAGATTGATAACACATTCAAAACAGTGAAAGATTTTGGTGTGTATTATGCTTTTTATACTTACATCATAAACTTTGCTTGAAGCACCTTTCCCAAGCAGTCGTAGGACTTCATAATGCTTCTTATTGACTACAAGGATCTTCCTGTTTGTTTGCAATGAGACAGGCCTAACAGAGGGCATCACTTTCCTAATAGGCTGTGATTCCGCCTCAGTTGGAATTTTCAAATTATTTTGAACCAGTTTAGGATTTTCAGTAGGCTGTGCAACTGATGGGGCTGGTACAACAACTGGCCCAACTGGATGCTTTACAATGCCACAAGAGCTCATGGGCAGATTTGAAGAATTAACACGGCTGACCTGAGGAAAGCCATTCATTGCATTGCTCTTTGGCTGTATGGATCCTTGTGGGTCATAAGCAGCATGCAGACTACTGGGCTGAGCAGAAACAGTGGTTGACACACTTGGGAAGACATTTTGTCTGTCGAATGAGTGGCTATTGGCAGGAAAATAATTAACTTTTGGATTTTGGATGTGAGGGAGCTGTTTCTGCTCTTCCACGGGGTGAAGTTGGCTTGGAGCAGCTGACTCAGCAAATGAATGTGGTAAGGAATGGGAGGATGGCAGCTGGAAATGATTAGAATTAACTTGAGAAATAGCAGCTGCCATGGAAGGAGGGGCACATGATGTAGCACCAGAGATTTTAGAATCACAGATTGGATCATTCTTTGTCTGAGGAAGATTGAAGGAAGGAGCTCTCAAGGAGAAAGGCTTACGAGAAACACCAGGCACTACAAACACAGGGACAGGCTCACTAACTACAACTGAATTAGCAGGTGGTCTTTGAACAAAGTTACATTGAGGCTCTAAACTTTTAGCTGCTGATTGAAAAATGCAACTGGGCTTCTCATTTTTGTTCAATACCATGTCAGGAAAGGCAAAAGTGGAAGTCTTTGTTTGTGGTTGAATTCCATTGGAATGAAGGCCATGATGATTAACAGGAGGAAAATGTACCCCCTGATCTGGTCTTGAGTTGGAGACTACCATGGGATGTTGATTTTGGATGGGGGGTGACACTTGGTTTGGACACGGGTTGGAAACCTCATTTTTCAAATTAGCAGGTGTTTTGTCAGTTTGAGATACATGGTGATTGTTCAGAGAAGGATTAGTCAGACCTAATGAAGAACTACCAAAAGGTTTATTGATGTTACTAAAATTAGGTTTTGGGTCATGAGCCACATCTCCATTGGGACTATAAGAGTATTTCATTGGAGTTTGTAGATCAAGCATTTCAATACATGATGTTTCCATTGCAGATTCAATAGCCGGGGTTTTGGGGTTCACTTTTTGGGGAGTGTGAGATCGGATTGGGGTTGGTATGCGAGATGAATGCTGGCTAACTTTAGTTGCAGAGTTTTGATTTGGATGGAAGAGATTTGAAAGAGACTTGGCTGAGGATGGCTTATCTTCTTTGGAAGGAGTGACCATTCTCCCTGAAAAGAATAAAAATGCAGTTTGGACCAAGATTTTTTACAAAAATATATATTGTATTATACCACTGCATTAATTGATGGTACTTCTGAGGCAAACATGAACCCAATAAACATGGTAAACTTTAATCACTCCATCAATTGACTTATTCTCAAAGATAAGTGTTAAATGTGGGTTTTTGTGAAGGGTTACCAAAGTAATCAGCCAGATTGAAATCCGAAACACTTTGATCAGAATGTGGGGGACAGAACTCATTGAGCTTATATGCCATGATCCCACAAAAAATGGTTTCTAACATTGTTTAAGATCTTTCAATTTCATTGGAAGCATTGATTACATTATTTTACTATGATTGATTGTGAATATAAATTACATACCATTTTCAGCATTTAGAACAGAAGCATGTGACAGACTTCTGATAAGCTTAATTTCCTCTCTTTCTTTCTCTTGTCCTTGTGAAGACCCAAGCTCACACTGCATTCCATATGAGAAGTTTTCTTTATTTTCTTCATTAAACATATTTTCAATGCAAACGTTATTTCTAACACATTTCTTTTCTGATTTGTGGATTTTGACCAATTCCATGATATCTGTTCTCTCTAAGGGAATACTCTTCATTGGGGTTTCTTCTCCCTGTCCAAAAGAATAGATAAGTCAATTATTTTAAGATAATGAAGAAACAGTAACCTACATGACTTGATGGAAATCTTTAATATTTCAAAAGTTTGATGAAATAGCAACACTGTAATATTCACATACAATTTTACTGATTGTACGTGGAAAATACAAAGGTGTTATTTCACCAAAGTTTGAAGTTATAAAGGTGATTTAATTCCTTTAAAAATTTTGTATCCCATGATATTCCTATAATAATATCTCAAAGAATGTACACCGTAAGCAATGCAATATAATACTTATGTGAGAGGTGTTAGAAGTCAGACCTTCCCAGGTTGGTTTGTTTAAAACATTTTTCAAAATCAAAATTTATTGTACAGGCATGATTACTTTACAAAATATAGTTATCTTTACTTTTCCTTTAAAATGTAATCGATTCTACCAACACGCAGACCTTATCAAACATTACTGTACTTTTCACATTAAGGTATGTAATTGATAGAGAAATGTTACATTTTTAACAAAGTGATAGCTCCCCTGCATGAATGAAAGCATATATTTTAAGAGCATATACATCTTGCACTAATTTTTTACATAAAACAGAAGTACAACATTCAACCTTTCGTATTTCTTGGAGTGCAATGCTCCATAAGTTAAATGGTAATGAAATGTGGGATCCTATATCATCTTAAATCACTGATGGATGTCATTCTCCTCTTTATGCATCAAAAGGTGGCAAACACCTCACCCACACCATGAATGTTTAACGCAGAACTAAATATGATTATACAGTGAATCTTGTCTTAAGCAGAAGCCTGCTTTCTGGAAAAAGGTTATGTACCCTGCATGTGCTAGAATTTTAGTGTTTACAATTTACCTCTTGTTAAAGGGAAGCTTTATAATGTGGAAATGAAATCATTTTCCAGCCTTTGACAAGTGAAACTTGAGGGAAAATTTTATCACAATCATGTAAATCTTGGGTTGTTGTGGTGGCCCCAAGGGTCTGGGTTCAAATCCCAGTGGTGGCAGGATTTTTCAGTGGTATCCCAATGCCTGACTTTGGTGCCATGTGATGAGCAATTTAAGTACCTAATCTGTCCCTTTAAATTGGCATCTGTTGAGGAGAGTAGGTTATGTCAATATTGGGTTTCTCTCCCCCCTCCCTCCATTCTGAAAATCTGATATAGACTAAATTACCCACCTATTCCTAATGGCGATATTGACCTCAGATACTTATCTATTATTATTTCTTACCACTTTCACATTGAAATTAATAATAATTATTTATTATTAGCATATGTTAGTTCCATCACAAAATAAAGTTTGAGCTAATTAAAAAATACACGAAGCTACCTACAAAACGTCTACAAGTTACAAAATTAGAATACTGACACATATTTTATACATATTTTTCCCTCTCATAACCAAATTTTTCTCACAAATTCAAGTCTTTTTTAAAAGCTTTGAGGTTTTTTTTCCTCAGGGTTTTATATATGTATATTTATTTTACCAAAGAAAATATTTTTTGGGTACGCCTTTTATTAACATGAATAACATGGCAATTATCTTTCTTCCTTTTACAGTAGTATGAATTTCATAATTTTTTATTAGAAATACCCAAAAATCTGAATGACCTAATTGTATTTTATGAATAAACTGAAGTATGTTCAATATTATTCTTTGTTCAATTGTTAACCAGTTCAAAGATTTAATCATATCTATAACATGTGTCCTTTTGTGTATATTTAAAATGATTCTCATTGCCTTATTTTGAAGCCTTTGTAATTTTATAAAATATTCCTTTTTTTAAGTTCCACATCAAAGTAGAACAATACTCGAAATGTGGTGCAATAATGGTTTTATGTAGATTATTTTCTGAATTGGCTCAAATTCTTTTTAATTTGTTTTAGGTATCCTATTTTATGATTTATTTTTTTAATTATACAAACTGCATGAGATCCAAATTTCAGATTACTGTCATTGTACACTCCTAAATATTTAACCTTGTCAAAGTATTCATTTTCACTATTGTTAATAATTATTTTAGTTAGAGTTATTCACGGTTATTTTCTGAATTTTGCTGGCCATTAATTAATTTAAAAGTTAAGCAATATATTTATTTCATAAACCACCACAGTAATCAACCTGAATAATGGTACGATAGGTGAGGGTGGAGTTCAGCTAATACTAAGCCCAACAGATTGTGAAATTCACCAATCAGGGTAGTGGGGGAGTTTCCCATGAAGATCTGGTACTTGAAAAATTAAAGAGGTTGGGTGAAGCTGAGGGTGCCTAGAGGGATCACCCAAAATTGTATCCGTGCCCTCCAGTTAATGGCTTAGCACTCTACCAACTGGACAACTAGCCCAAATTGTTTAAAAAATATCTTATAGACATGCCCATTCCATGTGGACATGCAGACCTCTGGTAATTTGTGGCTGACCCTGATTTAAGAGGAAAACTATCTTATCCGGAAATGATCCCATAAGTTTCTGATAAACGTTATACATAAAAAAAGCACATTCAACTAACCTGCAACTGTTGCTGAGTCCCTGAATTGGATTTTGATATTTGAGGAGTAGAAATTTTCACAGTTGACTTTCTGGAGCTACTTTCTTCATTCAGGTTTGATAATTTATTTTGAAAAGGCACAAAACCAGATAAAATATCATGAGATTCACTGGAAGCACCTTTTTTAATACACGGTGTGAAAAGACCTCTAGCAGAACATTTATTTGTAGCACTCAGTGATTTGGTGGCCATCAATCCAATTCCACTGTCACCACAGATAATACTGCTATCTTCAATCATGGACCTGCAAATATAAAAACTAAGATTTCATTTTCACTAAAATCATTAACTTTTTAATAATAATTACAACAAGACAACCGTAGGTAAAAAATAAACCTTGGGCCCAATTAGTACATATGTACTTGGCAAAACAATAAGTAAAATCTTGTATCCCAAAACCATGGTATAAACATCAGTAATGATGGTCTTGCCTGATGACAACGCAAATGATTATTGAATTGAAATGATTATCATGAAATAAAAGAATTTATAGTTTATTTTACCTTTCATTTTTTACTGGCTCCATATTTTAAGAACTCCACAGAGGAATGCCTTGCAGGTAATAGACCCATTAGCGAAAACCTTGTATTTCTTATTAAGATAACTTAACATTTAATTTGGGAAATATTTTTGAGGGAGCCATAGCACAGAAGCACATTTTGAGTCACTAATGGCAAAACCTTTACCTTGGTTTAAAACAAGGATGTGAGATAAGTTAAAGAAATATTAAATTATAAGTACTGACATTTTACAATAAAAAAGATTGATCAACACCTTTTAACAATAACAGTTTAATCATTCTCAAATTTAACACAAGTAAAGAATTACTGCAAGGACTAATCAATAAAAAAGAATATAATAACTTGGGAGGTGTTTAAAAAAAACATGAAACAATGCATACGTACACCAGTTTTTCAAGTGAAAACTAGTGACTGAGCCGAGAAACCTGTATCCACAATAGTGGTAATGATAGTTTAATTTATTAAAAATTCATTTATTATTGAGGTCAAATGTTTCTGCTGGTGTACAAAAGTATTACCACATGCTCACAAAGTTGCATTTTTAAATTATAGTGAATAGTAAGATTTACTATTTTTATACTCTCATTGGGCACAAAGTTCAAAGGCAAACTGCCCCTTACCTCTCAGGATGAGGAGTTTTTGCTAACATACTCTCTAACACCTTTTCAGAAGAGCTTTTTTCTACAGTTTTTATGAATGAGGGTTTCCATGGAGTAGCCTGAAAAGAGTTAGCTTACATGATGAAAATGTACTAACTAAAATATTTAGAGCAACACATAGCCAAAAAAAAGTCTAGTAACCTTATCCAAACATACCTCATTGCTACCTCCTTTTACAGGAACAGCAAAGGAAGAAAAGGCATTGTAAGCACCAGCGCGATTAGGTCTGGATGCTGGGTAAGTGACCTCAGTAAAATGAGGCCTATGCTTAGAAACTGAGCCAGGAAGAGATCTGAAAAGTAGGTGGCATACAGGTATTATAAGATAACAGAGCTTTCCTTTCCAAGAAGAATAATCTTAGCAGCTAAGAAATTTGAATTTGTGTTCTAAATAAGTGAGTAAAGTGATCAAATGTAGACTCAATCCTCAAAACAGGATTAAAAATTCAATCAAATTAAAGTGGATATTTGACCCAATTTTTTTTTCCATCCTAAGTGCCAGTCTTGGTATTCTTTAGCCTGATATGGGAAATTTCTCCCTTTCATCATTGCTACCATTTTCACAGATTTTTAATAAAAACCCATAACCTTAATGGAATAGCTTCACATTGTTGAAGTATTCACGGCATTAGGTTGTCACTTGAGAAGTTATGGAGATTAGCTTTTTCTGAAAATTAAATGACAAAGGTACACACAAAAAAAATCTCAGTAATCAACCTGAAGGCCAATTTGGTAGAGTAGAGCTCACCCAGCATTAAGCCCAATGGAGTGAGAAATTCACGCACCAGGGTAGGGGGTTCCTTTCCCAGAAGTACATATAAGACACTGGATATAAGAATTATATCCAGTGATCCATTAGATAAGCAATGGATATAAGAATTATTAATGTACTAAGAATTAGTGTACTTGGAAGCAAACTTTTTTCACACATATTGATACCTTAAATTTTTCCCAGATAAAAACCACTTCCTAAAATGTGTATGTAGGTGATAATCAAAGACCTGTAAAATTATGCAGCTCCTTCTACATATTATGCTTCATGTTTACACTTTGCAAATCATACCTCTGATGAAGCTATGATTTTGTCTTTGCTTAAAATCACAAAATTTTAGTCACCAGGCTTAAAACAGGCTGTGACTCATGCTCACTTGTTCTGCTTCCATTGTTCACAATCCCCACTCTCCACCTCTTCTCATTTACCATTTGATCAATAAGCAACCAATATCTCAATCTGAAATACACTGGAACTAAGGCTCACTTCATAAAATTTGACCTTTGCAATGAACCATGCAACAAATTTCTAATTTTTCCAAATGTTTAGTAAAACATCACAGCTAAAATAACTTCTTTTATCTATTAACCTAATGAAAAAGGGGTATGGTAATCCAGTGGGTAGAGAACTGAGCCATTAACCGGAGGGCCCAGGTTTGATTCCAGGTGATGCCTCTGGGCACCCTCAGCCCTGTGTGCCATTTTTTTGGTACCAGATCAGCCTGGGAAACTACAGGTGGCACAGAGAAAGTAACTGGCACCCTAACCTGATGTCTGAATTTCACATGACGTTGAGCTTAGTACTCGGTGAGCTCTACCCTTACCTAACAAACCGACCTTCGGGTTGATTAGTGCTTTTTTACCTTATGAACAAGTTATTCTTGAAAATCTAATTACCTACCTCTATTCAATATTCTTTCATAAATAGTTTTATAATTACTAAAGATAAATGTAAATTCTTGAAATCTAGTTGTATAGTTATTGAATATTAACAAGTTTTTGAATATTAACAATAATTTTTGTTTACCACGGGTTGATGAGAATTAATAAGCAGACTGCCCAAGATTTTCATAAATATCACTTTGTACATATATCATTCATCACAGTACTTTGAAAAATTAGGGAAGTTATCACGTACATATAGTATTCAATCATCAGGATGACAAAAGGAAGTCGACTAATATTGATGGTTGAGTTACACTGGAGGCGATAGTTCTAACTAATTATGTACCCATGAATACAAATAAAGAAATACTCACGCTTTTTCATGACTGTCATGAATGATTTCCATTGCAGCATAAGACTGATCATCTTCTTCCTCCTGCAATTCATAATTGCAATGTTATTAAATTCTAAATTCTACTTTGTTTGATTAAGCCTGTGCTACATAGTATCTTTATAGTAATTTAGGCACTCATTATAATATGCATACGTAATCAAAACAATATTATAATTTATAAGGAATTCAATATCAATTTATGTCTAAAGCATTCATGAAATGATATTTCACAGAATTCTTAATAGCAGTCAGTAAAAAACATTTGACAAAAAATCATGATTAGTAGCAATTTCAAAACATGCACCTAAGATATTGCAACACATAGGAACAGCTAACAATTTTTTTGTAGAATAAACTGTATCAGGATGGATGGGGAAGAATAGAAAACCTGAGAAATAGGAAAAAGAGAACTCCCTTAAATGAAACACATCAATTAGAACTTCAGTCATGACTCCATTCAGGGTCAGAACATATGTATAACATTATGCAACAGGAGCAGGTATTACAAGCCTGTCCCCTAGCTTTCACTCCAACACACATCACATCCCATATATAATCAGAATGATTCTTGGAAAACCTTCTCTTCAATTTACTTAGGTACCTATTTAATATCTCCACCCTTAAAAAGAAAATCATGAATATGGTCTAGAAGATGAAGTACACTGTGTTAATTTTGATCAATGAAAGCGAATGAATTATCACCTTCCCTACATCTCCTGGGATGGAATTATTTAAGATGGGATCATATTATTAACCTCAAATATATACCAATTGCAATGAAAGAGCAGCATGAAAATATGATTTTCTATCAATATTACCTTAAAAATAATGCACATTTCAGGTTTCACTAATATTTCCTCAACAAGCAATACTTTTTTTGTTACTGGTGAAATATTTGGCCACAGAATATTTTTTGAGCATACAATCTAATCCATTTCATGAAGTACATACAAGTATTCTCAGAAGAAAAATGTTGCAGAAAATGATACAGAAGATATACAAAAAACCCTGATTGATTTAGATACTACTGACAATGATATTTCTGTATCGTGATACAGGGCTGCATGAATCATAATACAAGCATGTATTATATTATAGGACTGTGTGTATCATGATAGTTTTATTTGCCAAAAGATCATATTAAATGTATCCCATGATATATGGCAGGTCAAGGTTAATATAGGTACTAGTGCAGTAAAAGGTAATATTAAATATGAAAAACGGCAGTATAAACTAAGTACCCTATAGTAGATAGTGTATATGTATTATACCTGCATATAGGATGAATTTAATTACAAACATTAAGATATTATAAAATACTATTGTACTATATTATAACGCAGACAGTAAGCATAAAAATTTAAATAGGACATAGTTCCAATCTTTATGTTGCTTATTGAGGTAGTCATCCACAGAATACGTAATGCTTCATTTAATAGGAACTTCTTTAGCCTCATTTTAAATATGTCATGACTTTTAATATTTTTAACCTTTTCAGTGCTATGAACGCCATGAATATGTGTGTTCGTGCAAAGCGATGAAATGACATTTTTGTTTGAATATTTTATAACTCTTAGTTTCTGAGATATAATTTATCTTCTAACACAGTGTTAAATGCTTCAAAAATGCACGCATACCTGGGAAATTCAAAAGTCCCACCCTGCTGTGCTAAGCAGGAGTCACTACAGCAAGAAATGCTAAGCAATAAAAAGATTAAGATTTGTGGGGTGTTCGTCATAGAATTGTGAACCCATTTTCC
>LYUA01000749.1:399752-410591 GCA_002093875.1 Calopteryx splendens
CACTGATTTTTTTTGTCCTGTGAATAACCCTAATCAACCTTGGAAACATTGTTTAGGAATGCAAATTTATGTTTCTTTTTTGGTAACATGAACATTTGTGGTGTTACCTGTGAGTAAATTTGAGTATTAGGTTTCATTTTCCTGCCTCCACACGAGTAATTGTAGCCAGAAAGCAAACAAACCAAATTGTGCAGCTGAAAGGGGTTTCACGGTCCTTTCCATAAAACCTCAGTTATGAAACTTCCTCACTTATGAAACTTTTTGTGGTGGTCCACTGAAAGTTTCATAAGTGAGGTTCTACTGTATTAGGTATATAACGTTGGGAGTCTATCGGACACTTTCAACCGGTGCAGCTGCATAAAAACTAACATTTAAAGGGGTTGAAATGTTTATTTTTGTTTTAGTAGTCAAGTAATGATTGCAATTATTCCACCCATTATTATTTTATACTTCTGTTTCATATATAGACTAGAGAAATAGACATCATCCTGTAAATAACCTAAGTAAGATTATAAGGTATAATCAGGTCGTGTAATTAAAAAATAAATATGCAGCTATTTTCTAATGTAACCTAATTGTTTTGAGTAACTGGAGCCAGAAAGGAAGATAAAATGTGTAAAAACGTAACTGGATTTATAATTTTGGCAAATAAAGAAATTTTGTGCCATCAACATTAAATACCAACAGGAAGCAACAATATAAACTCTTTACTGCTGATGTTTGTATGATGATATATTTTCTTATAATATTCAACAACTTAATTACCACCCCAAAATGAGGGACTAGCTCCTAAAAATCTTCATTAAATATTGTAAAATATTTACAGAAAGAGGAGTTACAAAATCTGAGTAATTTTGTGATTAATGCAAAGCATCAATAGACTTTAACATGGATGAATTTAACAGGCTCATCACTCAACAGATTCCTTTTTTTCTTCATAGGCAAACACACACAAAATGACAACCAAAGAGTGCAAAAAGAAGTAACCATTTTCTCCTCCATTTGGAAAATATGATTTTCAAAGGCCTTTACAACTGCCACAGAAACAATTGGAACCTCAAGACTTAAAAACGGACTCCTTATAAATTTAAGTCCTGCATACAAGCTGCAACAGTTAAAGGTGAAGAGAACCAAGTACCTAATGGAGCTCCACAAAGATGCAAAATTAATTAATATCTCCTTGTTGATCGGTGGCATTGACTGTTAAACATTATGATTGTTAACGTATAAAAGCCCTTGCTATCCAACAGACCTAGCTCACTGCTCTAATGAATGTTCCACTTGTACGAACCTTACCTATAAATATTATGAAAAGCTCCAGGAACTTTAGATGACTAATTATTGTCTCTAATTCCTAAAGAATTCAGTTTTAAAATTTATTAGCATGAATATAGAACTTAATAATAGATAAGTGGGTATATGATTTATTTTTTATAGAAAACGTTCATGTTTCTGTTTTTAATGACCAAGAAAATTTTGGAATAAAAAACAACTCTGGTTTCTTACTAAAATTAATAGTACTTAAAACCTTGAATTTTCCCATCTTGCAAATGTTGGCCTACCCTATTGTATGAGGAGGTTCTGACGAGGCCGATAATCTTATTTAAAATCAAAATTCCAAGGTAATGCACCATATGTGATTACAGGAGTGAAAGGAAATACATGGATTCCATAAAGGAATGTTGAGAATAAAATTACTTTCTTTCCCTTCAAACTAATTTCAAATATTGGCATATCTTTAATATTTTGAACAAAGGTATAGGCCAAGATCAAGTGGACCTTGATCAATGGACATCATTTGACACTGCTCATGGTTGATAATAGGCCACTTATTTCTAAAAATACTCTGAACAGCTTTTCTTCAGCCACAAAAAAATGCCAATATAATTTTTTTGACAACCAACATGAACAACAGGGAATATATGGAAAATCTTGGCCCATGAGATATTCATACACAATTTAGAATAATTCAGATACCTGCAAAGATGAACATCCAGTCTTTTAATTGAAAAAGCAAGATGATAACTTTATATGTAATTAGCAACATCCTTAAGTCAAGCTTTATAGTTACCAGTTACCAACCTGTAATCCAATCCTGGAATCAGGGCAATCAGTTCAGCTACTCTGGAGGGCTCCAGACACTTGTAATTGCATGACACTAGTCCTCATCTCCACTTTGTTTTGAAAAGAACATCTGTAGGCTATGGAATAAAGCCATTGAATCCCCATGGTACCAAAGTTTCCAACCAGCCATTCCCTTCCATTACTTTCTTTATGTGGCAGCGAACCAAAAGCTTGGTCATGGGTTTCAACTGGATCAATTTAGTCACATACTTCAACTCTCAATGCTCAGCTATTTAAATGGAAGTGTGACCTCAATGACGTTGTGCTGTTTCATGTCCTTACTTCGGCTCATGCCTCGATAGCCTTAGATGACTTATGGGTGTTCAACTTGCAAGGGCCTTATGGCAAAACTAACTTAGAGGTCTGAGCACAAGCTCCTGTTTGAGATCCTAAACACTGGCAGGCCTTCAAGCTTATTACATTTGGGTCAGCTGGGATCAGCCATTTGAAGATGAACTAAGTTCATTTCTAGGTTGGTTATCATCTTTGAAAATGCTCTGTTCCATGAAAAATAATTTTGGCCCACTCTTGGTAATATGAAATTTTCTATTCCCATAATTGAGACTGAAATGAAGCAAATATGGCAGTAGTATAATAATCCCATTTGTGATGTAACCCTCATCTGAATGGCATATTAATCAATTTCAGAAGGCATTTATTTCAGGCTTATGTTGTACAAAGGTTGATGACAGAAATTAGGCCCCTCCCACCAAAGCCAACTTTGAATTTGTATGTGCATAAGTTGAATTTTTTACTATGCATATATTGTATTCACTTATAGCAGAATTATCCTGTATTCTTGTTGATTATTTTATGACACTGGTATTTATTGTTATTAAACTAATTCTACCCATGTATTTCAGAGATAAATAGTGAAAATAGGAAATTACTTTAATTACAGACATTAGATTCTGGTAGGTGAATTTAATACAGAGTTAAGTTTTCTAAGATGAACCACATTGCTTGAATTAAGGAAGGAACATATCTGAGCATGGGAAAGAAAGAACTGATGCAAGAAAATTTGTTCCATTGAATTTGGTGTTCATGAAAGAGTTTCTAGTTTTCTTACATTGTCACAATATGCTTGCACCTAATATACATAAAACAAAATTTAAAAATATCATTAATAAGAACTATTAATATACTACATAATTATTACTATAGTTTCAGGAGGAATCATACAATTATAATGGAAATGTTTTTTTGTTGACACATGACACCAGAAATTTGAAAATAATGATGGCAGGGTTGTGAAGAGCTTATTATATTGTATGCCTGTGATTTATTTTATGCCATTGCAGAGAAAGTAAATATATTAATGTTGTGAAATTAAAAGAAATAGGTAGTTTCAACTAAGTATCTTCAATAACTGGTCTGAGTACACTGATGCTAGTAATTACTCTGTTCAGAAATCGGCATTTTTCTATGTACTAATTGCAAAAACATGAATGCCAGTACCTTATTCCAAAATGCCCTAAATGAGAAAAAGAGAAGTGTTTGGAGTGGCAATTGAATATAAATTTCCAAAAAAGAGTTTTGAAAACTATGCACACAATATAATTTGGGAAGTATTAGGTATACAAATGAAAATGCTTAAGTGGAATTGTAAAATTTAATTATATTTCCTATTGCATTCATTATGGCACCCAAGTGAAAAAATACACTTAGATATTGATAGTTTAATCTGTTTAGTTGTAACTATGTGCTTTCCATCCTGCAATAGGATTAGCATAATTAATTAACATTGATTTTCATGTCGGTATAAAATGCAAAATCTTAAATCACTTAGTTATCCTGATGATGTAAACACTGCACATTTATAAAATTTCTGAGAAAGAAAAATCCTGCATAAAAATATATAATTACACTTTAAAGTAAACTTCACAATTTCATTCATGATCAATAGCACTGTGCACTGTGTTTCAACAGATTTTCTTCTCAGGAAAGCTTGCCCCAATTCACTTAGTTTGGAAACTGCAATGTTGTTGGCACTGTCACAATTTATACACTAATACTAATATGATGTTTTAGTTTTAGGTTTACAAAGGATAACTACAACACCACTAATTTTCATTTAAAAATATTAAAATACAAACATGAAATCCTTGTTCTGTACAAATACATCATTTATCAATTGAAGGTAATATCTATGTTTATTCAAGGCATCATAATAAATAGGGAATGAGAAAATTTCAGATAAAATAATTCCAACCAGAGACAGGTTTAAGTTTTCATTTTAGAATTAAGAGGGAAATATAATAGGATCAAAATTATTTTTTTTAGTAATCCTAGTTAAATCACCTCTTACCAACACTTCCATGAAATAGAACATGAATTTTTACCAGGATTTTAATTTTTGCAACAACATTGCCATCAATGCAGAATTAGGGAGAAAATCTCACTGATTCATCAACTATTAATACCAATCTACTTGATGAATAAAATCGGAATAACATTAAGACGTTATGTCAAAAAATCAGTGTAGGTCTACAAATATTGGTAAAGAGGTAATCAAGGTGCAGTTACTCCACATCAGGAAATTGTTGGCAAGGAGTAGGCCAAGCACGACCAGTCTCAATCAGTCTGCAACAATAGTTTTAGTCATTTCAACGAAAGACTCTTGTTACAAAATTTTGCATTTATTACTTCAGGCAAAGCAATATATTTGAAAAAAATATATACAACATAGCAGTAAACAAAAATTGAGTGGGTGAAACAATAATAAGTATTTACAATAGTTAATGAAGGTAAATGATAAATAAAAAGTTTCAAAGGTCCTTAAACTTCTTCCTTGTTTTCTCGTTGCTAAATTGAAATATTAACTAAATTAACCCAAAAATACAAAGTAAATGATGACATAAAAAAGTGTTCGTGATTATGAGTTAGGTCACAAGATATAGGAGTTAAAGGCAGGAAAATGCACATTCAAAACTAAGGATTATGTTTTAATACTGTATATTCCAGCATATAAGTAAGTCCATGTCCAAGTAGTCACTGAGAAGTGTAACCTAGCCCATATCTATAATTTTTAAGCCATTTTTCCATGAAATGGAAAACACTAAGTATACATAGAGCATAGAAATAGTAATTTGCAAATAAACTGGAAACAGTAACTAAGATAAAATACATAGGGTGGAATTAACGTCAATTAACAATTTGAAAGAATACATAATTCACATAGAATTTTGGGGTTGAAAAAAATACATTCTCAACACAGGTCTTTTTGATACCTGTGCGTGTAATCTCCTAAAATACTTCTAGTATTTTAACTCCTCAATTCAGACATCTTATTTCACCATCTCCAGTCACCAAGGCTTATTATGAGTTCACTGTATTATGATTTATTTGACATTAAAATTGTCTTAATGAGAGTAAACATCTATTAAGTTACAAATGATCTGATTCAGAATGAAATTCAATTGTGAAATCTTAAACTCAAAAGCAATGCAATGCTCTCAATGCAAAATTCACAAAAGTGATAATGTTTCGTTTTGTGATTATCAATAACGTTACTGTACTTTTTCAAAAAACATTTTTAGATCTATAAATCTCAATGTGACCACCACAGTACTAACTTGAGGGTTGAATTTGAAATGTGAAGCAGGTTTTATCTCAAACTAAACCCAAGACAATGTGAAATTCATACATTCAGGGTAGGGCATCAGTTCCTTTCCATGTATCACCTGTATTTTTCACGAAATTCTGCTTCCAGAAAATTACACCACTAGGATTATAGCTGTGAGTCAGAACCTGTATTTTTTCTGCTGTGGCTGTGAGACAGAGACAGGCTTCAAGTGAAGCCTAGGGATAAGTCAGAGAGCAAATAAACACTCTCCCCACTTAGCTACTTCATAACTCAGTTTATGAGCTGAAATATACAGTACATTGTAAGCATTCAAATAATCATTAAAAGCTGCAGGGTTAATTATGTCATGCACTCGAAACAATAATGAGCAAACAGAAATGTCTTAGAGATTTAAAAAATCATGGATCATTTGATTAAATTTGCATACATTAATTTTTTGACCAGTTAAAAGTTTATCACATGGCTTAAAGCCTAATATTCAAGTATTGTACATAATTTTACTCAAATGTAGTTTTGTTTTCTATTAATTCATTGTATTAGTAAAAATTTCACTGAGGAAGGATACCAAAAATTTATCAATAGGTTTTTCTAAATATTGATTAATAATAAATGTAAAATTTACAAATATCAGATGCAAGTACAAAACGTTTTACAAGTAATCAATTTTAATGATTCATAAATAATTAAAAATTGAGCATAAGTTAGCAATGCTCATTCATTTGATTAACTGTAAGCAGAAGTGTATAGGTTGGGTGACAGACACCTTTGTACCATAGGGAATTCTAAATATTAATACTACAACTGACAAGCCCATCATCTCATAACCACAGGTAAATAAAAACCACAGCTGACAAGAAATATTTCATTATAGATCAATGAAAAATGGACGGTAACAAATAATAAAATGGAAGTTGATAAAAACAAAAGTTTTTGTTCATTTATCCTTTGGGAGGCAAACTAAAGTTATAAAAGATCCTAATTTTCTATATAAAAACACTCCCTTACTGTTGAAGACACATAATGCCAATAAGAGAGTATAATATTAATAAGATTCATATACACAATTAACAGGCACCACAAAATAAAAGTCAGAATATAAAATATTTCTTATAAAAATGTAATCACATAATACTATGAAAATTTTCCCTACAGCTTCAACCTCAACCAATCAAACCTGCCTCCCCTCATCAATCATACAATGGGCAAGCACTAAAATAGATGGCAATGACCAAGCCAACTTGTTATAAACCTTGTCACAGGAGGTTAACAAACAAGTGGTACATCCAACACACACACCCACATGCATCCTTACACATACACAAACAAACACTCATGCAAATTCTCTAACACCATGACTATGTGTGACAATGCCATTTCTCATGAGATAATTCATTAATATGTATTTATCACACATACAGTAAGCAGAGGCATTGTGCATACAAGTGGCACTGCTCTTTGTGAGAGGCATTGCTTGAACATTGATTGAGGCACCAAATTAACCTGCTGTAATAACAGCAAAATTCTTAAATTATCATCATACACATTCGTAGTATGCTAAGAAATTTCAGTTCAGGCACTGCTATTGAGGGGAAACAGCATTGCCGACATGTTACATTGAAAACAAACAAGACACATTGCACGCTTACTAAAAACACGGCACCTATTATGATAAATGCAAATTGTACTCCTCTGTATAGTTCAGTTTGCAAATCATTGCGCACTTCATTATTTCACTGACCAATGTGCAGTTAATGAAAATTTTCTTTCATACATTAATGGAGGTCTAATGGGTATTTGAAATAGCTTCATAATCAGGAAAAAACACTCCATTTTCCTTAGCCATATACCAATAATGCCCCACTCTCAGGACAGAGTTTTACAAATAAACTGTTACACCAGACAGTCATTAGCAAAACAAATACTTGAGCTGCCACCAGAATAATTCAATGATAAACACAGTGAATATTACATGTTGAAAAATGAGAAAAATTAATCCCTCACAAAAAAGGAAAATCCACAGTATCTTAATGTTCTTTTCCACATTAAGATAAGGAGGATTTTGCAAGGAAGTAAAAAGTAAGCTTTGGGGGCTAAAAATGGGAGGCAAAATTGAGGATGGCACACTGTATTCTGCCACCACAAAAATCAAAATTTTTACCTTAAATGCACTGGACTCATTTAAAAATGAGAAGTCTTCTGTCTGCCCTATCTTCCACTGGAGCAATAAAAACTGCATGTGCCTCAAAAATCCTACTTAAGGTCCAGTTTATTTGCAAGCTTCATTGCGGTGAAAGCTACATTGCTCCAAAGTGACCTAAATCATACTCTTGATTAAGAGTACTCATTCTCGATATCCGGATTCCTTAAGGTCCATTTGTAAAGACAATGGAGAAATGAAAAGAAGGAAGAGCTGAACTGATGGAAAAGATGGGAAAACCCCATCTAAGTACAAAAACACTCTTCATGAACACATTGGCTTTCAACACTCACACATTCTGTTCTCTGGAACAACAGGTTACATATCTTGCACGGGAGAATGGAAAGTCGCACTTTCTACAGAGTCTCACTGGAAATATGGTAAACTTGTGATGCACCAAAATTCACTCCCAATGGGATGAGTATTAATTACTGAAATTGACACTCAGCACTCAAACTCCGAGGCAGTGATTGCATTCAAATCCTTCATTAGTCCTTCCAAGTTTGCCATTTCCTGATTTAATTCTTCTGTGCTGTATGAAGGCTGTAGACATGGAAATGCAAAAGTCAATTCAGAAAAGAAAACTATAATAAATAAGGAGAAAAGGCACCTTGATACAATGAAGTCACAGTAACAATTCAAACACACTAGATTCTTTATGCTTCCATCTTTATTTTTAAATGACCTAACAGGGAGAAATTAATACACCCATATTGTGTAATCAAAAGGTTTCCCATTCAAGTGTATTTAAGTCACTAAAATGCTATTAGATGTTAATTTCATACTCTGTAACAAAGTTTGAGTTATGTAGTAACACATATTCTTTGGATTTATAAATAATTACAATTCTGAAATATCAAATTTGGCTTCATAGTCCTGAGAATTTGATCAATAGTTTATAGTACAGTTGACCATCTTTAATCCACCACTGTCAGGACCTAAGTGATACTGTGATTTTTCCGTAGACAATGGGTGTTATGGAGTAATATTTCATTTTTTTATTTAAATATATGCTCCAAAAGTGGCAGATACATATTTTTATAATTAAGTTAATTCACTTATCCTACTATGAAACATGAACACAGAGAAAAAAACTTAATAACTTTTTTCTAATTTCACAAACAAATAATGTATGATGAAAATACTGAAAACAGCATACCTTAAGAGAAAATAACATGCATATTTCTTTGGCATATGACATATGTCACATAAGTATACTTTCACTAAAAATTACATTAACAAGTTCACGGAAAATGAAAACAGACTTGGGAATCCTGCAACAAATGCAATGCTGTACTTGATTCACAAACAGCTGACTCATCGTGACTGCTACAATTCCAACTATCATTATTAGGATCTGTGTCATAGGCGACTTAAGTTGAAACTTACTTTTTCTGCTTTACCATCCTTTGTTACATTTTTACAAATTTCAATTAACAAATGTCTCTTTTTCAAGTTTAAAAATGAAGAAATGAATGTACTGAACTAGAGTTTAGTGATCCAAAAGTGAGATGAGATGGGGTGAAAAGCATATCTTTGACTGGGATTATCATGTATGGTGCAGTCTCACATTCTCCTTAACAGATTGACCACCATTAGTACCTTCAAAATCTTTCTCCAGAGGTCAAAACAATATTTTCATGGTTATTAGTCAGTAACTATGCTGGAATAGTGCAATTTGGAAAAGAATTTGATGTGTTTTAACAGCGCAATTTTTTTTTCGTGGACACTGGTGTCTGTCATGGCACGAGCGTTTCAATTGCTACCACAATTTTCAGGGGGTAGAACAAGGAGGACATACTTTTATTCTTTAGTAGATTGCAACAATGAATTACTTTCACATGTGAAAAACAATCTGATTCATTTATGATAATTTACTTTTTTATATGCAAACACCAATGTCCCCACAGCACCAGTAATTTGAATGATACTGACACACTGATCGGACACAGTTGTGAAAATTTATCATGATCGGTGCAATGTACAATAACATTGTAACTATATTTCTGAGTACTTTTGATAGCAGCCTCAGTTGCTCTTTACTCTTACGGAATGTTTCTGACTACTCTCTTCATTGTATAACTTGAATCCATGCCACACTTTTTCCATAGGTGCCAAAGTTCTCTTATGAGAGCAAACTCTCCTCACTGAGCTCCAATTTTGCATTCAGTGATGCACAATCTGTTATGGATGGATACTTTACTTTGTGTCAGATTTTTCTCCTAGTATTGCTCTTTGCTTTTTTTGAAATCCATAGACCAGCTATTCTGAAGATTATTTGAAACAGATTCTGTATTTCCCCGCAAAAATTCAGAATATAGATTCATGAGCTCACCCAGAGGCTGTAGCGGACAAGTAAGATATGTTTAAAAGCACTGGCAGTGATCACATGGCATTGATGAGAATGAGTATGGACACCGACAAATAAAATTAAAAAATAAAATAAAATCAGAAATTTTGAAAAACCAAAGGTACTGCGTGAACTCAAGGCATCATATTGGACATGTTTTGAGCATCACAAAGTAGTGGTAGCTGTCGCTTGGTGCATGAGGAAAAGAAATTATTATTGGAGATTGGTGTCTGCCTTGCCAGTCATCCTCTTTAAGTGTATCTAATGTCAAGGAACACAACTGATGGACAATATAGACCTGTCTGAACTACCTCCATCTAACTCCCTGCTCCAAGTTCATAGCATCTTGGCGTGTCAGGACTGATATGGTGGAACTGATTCATAATGAAAAGGGGAGTTTTTGTGGTTTTCCAGTAAAAAATAACTTTTTAAATAAAAAAATAAATAAGAAATAAAAAAAACAATTACTGTTTCAATGATTGCCTAACACTGATGTGGGTGCCACTTTTCCAGAGCAGGTTGCTCTATGGTATCCGTGTGTGGGGTAATGGCCATGATGTGGGAACTGTTCTGAGACTACAA
>LYUA01000749.1:432062-446854 GCA_002093875.1 Calopteryx splendens
CTAGGTGGTGGACGAAAATCCACCTAGGCGGGATTCGAACCCGCGACCATTGGATTGGCAGGCAAGGATGTTACCCCGCCGCCACCGAGGCCAACACCGAGGCCAAGTTTTTATTTCATGCCTACAAAAGAAATACGAGATTATGAAATGACAATCAATACACCATATACCATACATGCGCCTCTAACTCCTCCATCTTGTTCACTGGTATTTGTGCCAGATCAAATGGAAAAAATATTTTTTCACTAAAATCATTTTAGATTTAAAATTTCTAGGCAAAACTAAATAAACCATAGCATTAGATTAAATTAATCTCAATTGGATATAATGTACAAAGTGCTTTTAAAGAAACATAGGAATAGTGTCTCTTGCTGCAGAAATTGGCAGAATATGGTCACAACTTATCTTGTCCTTATTGGTTCTTAAGGTACATCAACCGGTCAAAACAAGATTCAGCTATATAGGATCACAGATGCCAAGGACATAATTTTTCTTTACTTTTGCAGGCAAGTCAACAATTTGTCTTTGTTTTGTACATCCCCTAAACTTTTTTACGTTTTAATTTTTTTGATTCTTTCAGAATCGACTTTAGAAATTTTGATATTTCAGTTCTTGATTTCTCAAAGAATTGGTGGAATCGAGAATCGACAATCAGAATTTAAAATCAGAATCGACCCAACCTTAATACATACATATTAAATATGATACATCAACCACGTTAATACAAAATTAGAATGAGATTATTTATTGAATATGCCTTGTATTCACTGAAGACTCCCCTGTCCTTTCTCTCCCCGCTTCTTTTCCCTTTCTCCAATCCCACTTCCTCATCCGACCACCTCTCTCCCTCTTACCCCCCCCTCCCCCAATTTCTTATATATGTATATACGAGCAGGTAAACCATGTACCACCTTTCCTTAAGATGCTAAAGTGTAGCGAGACTAGTTGAGAATAAATAGTAGTTTATGTGGAACACAAAGTATATTGTAATATTTTTTCTATTAATGTCAGCAAATTGCATGAAAGATGGTTTTATGTGAAGATGGAATTAAGAAACAACTGGCCCTGGTTGGTGCTATTGAAGTACCTGTGAGATTGAGATTTCTCATACCTGATCTATTTCCCGGAGAGACGCTGGATAGCCTCAATCAAACAGATTTGCATTCGTTAAACATTATGGTTCCGGGATAAGTAGTGGAGGAGGAAAAAAATTCAGCCAGGACAAAGATCGATGCAGTCATAACTCTATTCCCATAATTTTACATTGCGGCCCCACAAATAAAATATTACTTTCTCAATAGATTTTGCAGTGATTCAGTTTCATCACATCACAGAATATAACTAACTACATATCATAATTATATATTTTTAAAGGAGATCCTTTTCATTTTAAGAACATAAAGATATTTCAAGGAGAAAAAATTGAGAAAGGTAATGTAACTTTTTACAACATTGGGCCAAGTCCAAGTGCAATTTTACTCCACTTTTTCCATAAAATTGTTCCATAGATATTTTTTAAATGGCTGCTTGACTTTACAAATAATGCCTCTACATGCAATGTTAACGAATAAGACAAAAAATTTCTAAAATAAGGGGAAGTATGATAGAAATACATTAGGTAACTTTGCAGATTAAGATAAATTATTATTGGCCATGCAGTCCTGGAATTGATAATTCACCAATAAATTTCATGGCAATTACATAAAAATAAATTAGTTTGTACATGAACATGCAATTACATATAGATCCTTAACTACAGGATGTTCTATTTTTAATATTGATCGTAAATGGTAATCGTAAACTATATATTCTAACCTGCAGCTGTCGTGAATGACACAGTTGAGGACAAAGGTCCATAACCCTTATGATTGCGAGCTTGGATCTTGAAAGAGTATGTTGTGGCTGGAGTAAGTCCTTTTATTGGGGTTGTCATTCTATCACCTACAACACCCTCAACCACCCAGTCACGGTCTCTCTGGGAGCTGTCAGTGGTATAGAATACCACGTAACCTGAAAATAGAGACAAAATTAATTATAAAATAAATTGGTTCACTGATGAAATAATTCTTAATCTAGAACAAGCAAATCACATACACCTAATTTAATAAATAAGTAAAATTTAAATACCCTTGACCAAAATTATATATCTATTTTTATCTCTTTCCCCAACATAAATGAAAACACTAAATCTTATTATTTAATCAATTAACAGCTTTTACGATGGGATTATCTGAGTATATTTTCTACATTTTCAACTAGTTCACTGTAATCTGCATTGGCTCCCAAGTAAATATCAAGTCTGAACAGTTTAACTTTTGAAACCCTCATAAACTTATCCTAAATCCGATATTTCATACCAAAATATCTTTACCTGTAATTTGTCCATTAGGCTGCTTAGGAGGCTGCCAGTTCAAATTAACTACACTTGGCTGACCTTCCACAGGAACTACAGTCAAGTCTCGAGGAGCTGAAGATGGTGCCGCTTCTTGAGTAGTGTTTAGAACAACCATACTCCATGGGCTTTCTCTTCTCCCCTGTTAACATTTTCAAAGGTTTCATCAAGTTTAACTTAAGGGGAAAACACACACTAAGAAAGCCGACCAAGTATACTCAATGAAGTAACATTCATTTTCATTATCTTTAAAAACTGGTTTTACATTTTACTTCAACAATAGAACTAATTTTAATACAAAAAAGTGAATTGTAAACAAATACATATAAAAAGTTTAGTATAAACTAATATTACACATTCATTAAATAACACCCGACTCTTAGAAAATTCCAGTTAATTATTAAAATTTAAGACAATGCAGAGAAAAAAGCACTTGGTGGCATGTATTGTATTTGCACTTATTGAATGTTATTTGTATCCTCCTGCATTATCATGACTCTTCATTAACCAAAACTCTTTCCCAAAGGTTACTTTATATAATAAATTAACAAGATGAACAACTGAATTTAAGTGCATATGAACTAATTAGGCATTGAAATGTTTCCGCCACACACAAATTTAGTTAAAATACCATTGCCATGCATTTGACAAAACAGAAATGTCAAATTGTAAATGGAATTATTTTTTATCAAAATAAATAACCCCATTATTTATGTTACTCAATTGGTAAGGTCTGTTGAAAAACATGTATTATGCTATTTAATG
Source organism: Calopteryx splendens (assembly GCA_002093875.1). Classification (NCBI taxonomy): domain Eukaryota; kingdom Metazoa; phylum Arthropoda; class Insecta; order Odonata; family Calopterygidae; genus Calopteryx; species Calopteryx splendens. The sequence goes on from LYUA01000749.1 coordinate 435,220, forward strand.
TTTTTCACACAATAAGTTAGTTTTTTTAAATCATTATAAGGGACTCAGGCTTTTCTACAGAAAATAAGTAATTGGTGAAAGAAGGACACGATTCCTCCATATGAGCAGAGTACACAACAAAAATAGGGCATATTAAATTGGAAATATATACATATCTTGATAAATGATAACCTACATCATTAAAATTGCTGACCTTTGAATAGAGGAGAGAATAAGCTATGGTATATGTGCCAAAAAATTGGCTGCTTGTCAGAATAGCTGAAGGTATCCCCTTAACATGATCTTCATTTACATTAATACAATACGTACTACACTAGGTAGGTCCTGAAAAAGTGTGTATGGGGGAGATATGTTTTACATGTAGTCTCTCCTTTTTCAGTATTGGTTGTGAAATGTGAAAAGGAAAATTGAATTCTTGAATCAATATTTGACACTTTATTTTCCTGGTGTCTAATCTCATTTAGCATGGGGTTTGGATTATTTCCTCAATGGTGCAAGTAAAAAGAATTCATAAAGTAAACAAGAATAATCAATTTACAAGCAATGGACCTTATACCCAGTTTCTTACATCATATTGTAACATGCAAGAACATATGTATATAATCTGAAATTTTTCACGTGTGCACCAGAAAAAAATTCACCTTTCATTGAGTTTCATTTGAGGTGTCAGAGTAAACCAAATTAAGCAAAAATAATATTTTTGAATTTAAACTGAAGCGGGTTGATATTGAAGAAAAAAATCAACAAAAATATGTGGATTAAAACTTGTATTCTCGAGGTACAATGAGTGTTGACTGACTTGACATAATTTTATAGATACCTGTCTTTTATTCCAATCAAGGCAAAAGACTAATTCATAAAAGAATTTGTACACCAAAAACTCAAGTAGTTATCAAATGTTTATCAAAGTTAAAGTAGTGAAATACATACTAAGGCAGCTTACCTTCACCAGTTTCACAGTAAATTCATACTGAGTATTTGGCTTGAGGTCATCCAGCATACAATTGAGATCAGTGGCATTGAAGTACCTGTACCGCGGACTTGGTGAGTGATGAGATGAAGTATAACGTACCACATAATGACGACTGTCAGTCACCTAAATCATTCCATCAAAGAAAAACAATTCCGGAATTTAACATGCTATTTTATCTATAAATAGAAAATGATTAATGCATTCTCCCACTGGGGAATCCAATCAGTACTATGGTGTGCCATTAATCTAATATCATTTAACAGAGGTCAGTCATTTCAGTATTTTTTAATTTCCAGAAATAATCTATTTTACTGTACCAATTACATTTTTTTAAACATTATTGTTTTTTTTCATATAGGAAAATAATCACCAAGACAATCAAAAAAAGTTAAATCCATTACCGTACCTGACTTTTAGGCAATGATGAATCGGTCCAATATAACACAACAGTTGAGGCTGAAAGAATGATAGCACGCAGCCCAACTGGTGGCACGAGAGGCTGGCTCTGAGGCTCAGGAACTGCCGGCTCTCTTGTTCTAACTGTTTCATAAACGGGACGTCCATCTCCCATTTCATTATAAGCTCGCAGACTTATTACATACTCTGAATTGGCCTCTGAAATATTAAGATATTGGCATCAGAGTTTTCTAACAAAGATTCTGTAACTGTTTGTTTCATTCAGAGCCCTCGCACATTGCTAAGGTGACTATTATATGCCAACTTTACTTACCTAATGATTCAATTGTGTAAGTTCTCTGTTTTCCATCTAACAGTTGGGTGTAAACATCTGGTATCCCTTTTCCCCATCCTATTGTGTAACCTCTTACCATTATGCTAGGGTTTCGAGGAGGATTCCACGTTACCAAAATGGAATTGGCCATAGGTCGTGCTGATGGAAGAAAGAAATCAACACATAGTTCAGTTAAAGAGTGCAATCATGAAGATATCAATTAAATCAAACATTTACTGCAACAATAAATAAAAGGCTGTTATGAATACATAAATAAAATTATATATAAGGAAAATAAAATTCAAGCACTGATAAATTGGAATTCATAACATATAACCTTTTAACTAGCCAAGCTTCTCTAGATAAATAGCTCATGTCAATACAAGAAAATACTTCCATTATTTAGATAGAGCATATATTCTACAACCAACAAATGAAAAGTATAGATCTGTATGAATCTTGCAACATGAAAGAGGAAGTATTGCCATTTATGTTGTTGATGTCTGATGTATATCTATTATTCTTTGTGTATATTATATTCAATTACTTTGACATCTTATTTTTACATAAATCTGATGAATAGTAATGCATAAAAAACTTTATCATTCTTCATTGGGAAAAACAACAATTTTATTACACAATTTTCCATATAGAATATTTTACTTTAGAATATTTTTACTTCTATGTATGCTATTAATGTGTAATCAGTTAAAAGAATAACTACAATATTACCTTTCAGAGAGCTAGGAGGATCGGGTACTTGAATCTCCTCACGGTCATTTTCATAAGTCTCTGCAGATATCCATTCAGTTGAAGGTCCAGTTCCATTTACAGTCAATGCCCACATGCGAATCTAAAAGAATACTATTTTATAGTAATTTCTTTCACTTCACAGCCAAAAGAACAAACCACTAAAATTATTAAAGTTAGTCAATGAAACTCATTCTCTAAAAAAAAATATTTTCATGGAGCTAAATTTTTGCTCATGGCTAAAATGGTAGGTAACCATAATATATTGGATGTATTTCATATCATAGAGTTGTGAGATTATGCTCTTCAGTTGTGGTCCCTATTGAGTAAAAATACTTTTTCTTGTAAATAGAAGACATGATTTTAACATGGTATTCCGTGCCATCATATATGAATTTCAACTTTGTGGTGCTATTGTTATGACCAAAAATGTTTGAGGCAATCAATAACATCAAACCCTTATTTATCAAAACTGAAGTGATAACTATTGTTTTTTCAGTGAAGTAGAGAGTGATAGATAGAAAGAAAAAATCTACCTGGTATTCAGAAGATTTTTCCAATGATGTAAGCACATATAAACGCTGATCCCCTGCAGTGGTAACTGTTTCACCACGTCTTTTAGCCTTACGTCTATAACGGATCTTGTAGCCAGTAATTACACCATTCTGTCCTTCCAAGGATGGTGGCTCCCAACGTACAATTATGCTCTTTAATAGAATAAAATAAGGAAGGAAAAAGAAAGTTAGAACATTAATAAATATGAGAAAAGAATATGTCTCACATACCTCCTCTTATTTAATTTGGTCCCACACATATATGCTTGTAGTCACAATGTAGTGACCATTGTGACTACAAGCTACAAGCATTGTATGAATTTTAAATAGCTAGAAATGAATCATCAAGCAGATAAAAATGCTTCATCAATATATTATAAACTTGATAATATAAACTGAAAAATAACTTCAAAGATTTTACTATTTGAATTAAATAAATTTTGAATTTTAAGGATTATTGTTCTATTTATGGTAAAATATCAATAGCCAAGCTAATTAAGGCGAACATATACATGATTATTGGTAAAGAAGGATACACTAATCAAAACTTAATTGTTTTCATCAGGCTTATACAGTGAGTAAATTAAAAGTCTTTGATACATTATTATTACTGCACTGGTATTGCTTTTCCATCACCATGCCATGAATGTTAGCAGAAAGTCAGGTGGCACATTGGGACATAGAGCAGGAAACCTTCAATTTTTTTCATCGATGATTTTGGTTCTTTCAGAGCTGTGGCCATTTTCTTCCCTCATTTCACTATTTTATCAATATCATGAGTACAATGATACTGGTAGTTCCTATACTCAGCATTCAGCAGGGATAACTATTGATGCTAATTTCAGCCAAAATTCTAAAGTGGAAATGCAAGGTTCAGCTTCCTAAGGTACATACTAGCCCCAATAAACCCCAAGGAAACTCAAGATAGCATTGAACTTGGAGGGGAGGGGGGCACTGTCTTAAGGGTGGATCAGGAAAGAAAGAAATAATCATGGTGCAACACGTTTTGAGTACAAATATGGTTAATGAAATTAAATAAAGCTAAAACTAAACTAAATTAAAGCTATAACATTCAACCAGCATCAATAGACATTGCTTATATGAGAGATTAAGTATTGATATTTGTAATAATTACAGGAAATTTCTCAATTCCACTCACAAGCTTCATAATTCCTCATGAGATATGAACAAAAAATGGGAAGTTTATATATTTTTATGAATATAATAATCATTTCATGATAAATCTGTTACTCTCATTACAAAAGATCATGCTTTTTGAATGCATATAAGAAAAAAAGAAAAATTTTACCTTTGACATAGTCATTATTGGGGAAAAGAAAAAGGATTTTACGCTAGATATGGAGCATACAGATTTATGTACCAATAAAAACTTTCTATATTTAATGAAACATGCTACAGTTAAATCAATAAAAGAAATCTTTATAAACAGTACCGTTGATGACACAGTTTCAGCTGTCACATTCTGCGGTGCTTCTGATGGTAAGTCTGATAATGTTCGAGCCTTTGCCTCTTCTGATGCTGCTCCTGGGCCTTCTGGACTGACTGCCGCTACCCAAATAATGTATTCCCAATATTTTTTCAAATTTCGAAGTTCATATTTGTGTTCTGAAGTTAAGACATGATGCTCATCACGGGAACCCTCCTGCAAAAAAAACCATGAGTTCCTTGAGAATTATGTAAGATTAAATAGGAAACAAGGTTTGGGATGTGACTTGAACAGAAAACCAATGCTACCAGAAAGTTGTCATATAACAAAAGTAAATGGTTTCCATGATAAAATACATATCTTCAGATATGAAATTTTGCCATACTTTTATCATTATCATTCATCACAAGAGTGGCAATTTTTTGTTCTCTATACTCCCTAACAAACTATTAGGAAAAAGAACATGAATGCACATTGCAATAGACAATGAAACGAGTAGAAAATGTTAGAACCAAAAATGTATGTGTCACATCCACAATATAATACTAACCTCGGAGTAATATAGCTCGTATTGATGAGGAAGTGGAGCCGGTGGTGACGTTGGTGGCTCCCAATGGATAAGAAGGGATGTGGCAGATGTGGGCACCACACGCAAGTTGCTGGGAGGCCCTGGGACATGTGCTTCAGGCTGTGTCCTCACTTTCAGAGGAGAAGATGGTGCCCCTGCACCGTGCCGGTTATGAGCCACCACCCTAAACCAGTATTCTCGACCAGGAACCAGTCCAGGGACATTCACTTCCTCAAGGCGGGAACGAGTTGTGTTCACAACTCGCTCTCTGCGTAATAAAGAAAGGTTGAGTTAATAAAGAAGAAATTAATGGCAAATACATGCCTTTTTTCACAGATTAGATTAATATTGTGACTAATAATGATCCTTTGAAAATACCTAAAATTCCTCAGTTTCAAGAATGCATGGAAATCTGAATATTTAGGACTTTTGGTAAGATTATCACTGTTATGCACAAAAGTAACTGTAATTCAAAATCGCTTAGAGAACAAGGACTTCACATATTATAAGTGAAAAATCTTATAGTTTTCTGAAATAGGACCTAAGCTCACATGATCACAGCCAGGAATGCACCTGCTATGATGCAGCAGAAACTGCCATGGGATATTTTATGAAACTTGTCCATAGTTCACAAAAGAACTAGAGGTACTTATCTTGACTGCATTTTTTACCTGAACTTAAATGTTTTTGAAAATGCACTCATGTGATTTAGGCATAGCTCAAAACATATGATCTCAATCAAAGTCTTTAGCATGCCATGTTCTTTTTATTGCTGAGTTTTGAATAAAGTAGCCTGTTAAAAGCTTTTGAAACATATTTTAGGGATTTAATATATTTTAATCAGCTGAAGTCATTGGTAAAAAGTCAGCCAAACACATATTAATAACGCCAAATTAAAATCACACATCAGATCATTATGATCAAAATTAATATTGAATAGGAAAACAATGATTATTCAGAAATAATGAAAATGTACCTTTATTGACATTTTTTTTCTATGATTTTAGAGAAAAAAATCCTCTCAATGTCTTAAAATAAAAACAAGAAATATTCTCATGATTGTGAGCCAAAATCCTCTCTGCTTCCTCTACAACCCATTTAAGGCCAATGAAGGTGAAAACTCACATCCTATATGCAAACTAGGTCGCTCGTTTAAAGTAATACACCATTCTTACGGTAAGAGAGCAAAATAAATCTAAAATTATTATCCATAAAAACATAAAATACAAATAAAGAACGTGTTTCCAGTTCATAATACCTTTCTGATCCTTCTTGACGGTAGAACACTGAGTATGTAAAAATGGTACTATTGCTTTTTATAGGCGGCTTCCATTTGAGGGTCACAAATCTCTTGTCCACGTAGACAGCAGCCAAAGAGCGGGGCATTGAAGGCACATCTTTGGTTGGTTGAGACTCTCCTGTTGTGGGTTGGCCATCAACAGATGATGGCAAATGGGAGGAAATGACAGGAGGTAGGGTGTGTGCCGCAGCGGCAGCAGGGTAGCGAGGGGTGGAGGGTTGTGGGAATTTTATCTTAGAATCTGGGCATTGAAAATGTTTAGGGCAATAATAGGATAGTTTTGATAGAGTTATGTGCATTAATAAACCATAAGCAGTGGAAGTAAGAAAAATATGGTGACGTGGATCAATAAACACAGTTAAAAGGAACGTGCATATCGGTAGCATGGAATAGAATGTTAAGAGTTCAGGGTGAAACAAGTGTTTTGTTTTTAATGCAAGGTGAAAGTAAGAATTTGGGAGATCAATGGAAATATAGCAGTGAAGGAAAGAATGTGAAAAAATGGACAAAAAGAGGGGAAAAAAATCATAAAGTTGTCAACATAAAGGGAATATAAAATAAAACAAAATTATTTGTCAGCACAAAAAAACATGCTAACTCAAAATATAGATTAAAGTAAACATGCAGATGTGTCATCATTAACAAGCATCTAGCAAAATAAAGTTTAAAAATTACAGTAAAACCTTAATCAACTGGCTTACATGAGCAGAGGATTGGTTGGGTAATCCAAGAAGCCTGTTAATCAAAGGGAAAATCAACATTGTGCCGTGACTACTCTGAAGGATATAATACCAAAAAAATGTTAACTTTAACCAGAAAAGATAATTTTATACTATACTGACTCAATTGGCTTATTTCTTCCTGCTACTTTAACATGAATATGACATTTAATTTCATAGCTTTACAGAAAAAACTTTTATTTTCCATAGCCAAATTTTTCTTTTCTAAATCTCCAACATCAACAGCTAAATGATCAATTTAGTTAACAAAGTAATTATTTTTGAGACAAAATCAATTAAAAATGAAAAACATCAAGAATATCTCACATTTTCATATTTCAGTCCATGACAGATCTTTCAAAATTGTTGCTTACGTCTGTAGTCTACAAGCTATACTTCTTTGTAATTTGATACCAGCCTTTAGATTGCACAGAAAGAAATGGAATTAGTGATGAATTACCCTTAATTTGCTCTCCTCATAAGATGTGTAGACATATGGTACAGAGAGGGCCAACTTAATTAAGGTTTTACCATATTTGTTTGAAAAAATGTTTGAACATAACTGAAATTTTGGAAAGTTCAAAGAAAACATAAAAAGCATTTCATTAGCCAAATCATTCAAAATAAATCCAAGAGGAATAGATATTAATTTTTTGAACTGCTTTTCAGGCTGGTTATATAATTATGTGACGAAGAACAAGAAACCAAGATTAAAATATCATAAGCACATCCTTCGTAAGGTGCATTTTTTATTTTCACACATGATTTCTTTGATGAACTTCATTCAAATAAATACATGCACATTGTGTCCATTTATCACATCCTTATTTTGCTTGGTGGTTAAAATTTTAAACATACACACATACAGCCGATATATTCACATTCACACCGAAAAAGAACATAAAAAAGTAATATGTAGTGTATGTAAGCAATAGATGTCCTTCATCTAATTCTTTATTGGTCAAATCAAGAGTGACCAAGACAATTATATTTTTTCTTGATGATGACACTCAAAACTGCAATGCATATCATTCAACCTTCCCATGACTATCTCTCATCTGTATTCCCTTTTTCCCCTGATTCCCATCAGTGTTAACTACCAACAAACCATAAACAGTCAGTCAGTTCTTTCATCATTTCAAGGAAGTACGTCAATACTCACAATGGAAAAAGAGCAGTTTTCTGCCATTGAAAAGAACTGAACAAGGTAATGTTCCCTTCCCATGAGTTGGATTGGCTTTTTGAATTTGAACATAGAACATCATTCCATCAATTTTAAACATTACGAAACAAAGAAAAAATTTGGAAGTGTGCCTTGTGATGCATGCAAAGGATGTGATGTACACACATGGGAAAGAAAACCCTTTCATGACGGACAGTGGTGTGGTTAGAGGGGGGCAGTCCGTCATGAGAAGCACTTTTGTTTGGGAGATTTTAATTTTCACCCCAAGAGAATTTTTAAAAAATTGTGCATTTCATATTCCTTCCTGGACTACTTCAATTGAAAACTAAACTTGATAATTGAAATGATAACTAACTTGAAAGAATGTGCCATCCCAGAAGGCCAAGGGACAATACATTAGAACCTGCATCATAAACTCATAAGATGCCCCATGCATTCCCAGGAAGTTCACAAAAATTCCTTAACAGAATCCCTGGGATTTTCTTTGGACATGATTATACTAATTTGGTATGTACTATGCAAGTAAGGGAATTACAAAGACATTAAAAAAGGCATTCCCCTACTTACACTGCTAAATGGCCTTTGGAGCTATGAATTATTTTAAAAATTACTTATTCATCCAACCATCTACTCCCATTCCCTATATATAACCAATATTATAACTATTTTTGTAAATGATCCTCTCCATTTTAATATTTAAAATGCTATACTTTGAATGAAGCAATTCCCTGTAAGATGTAAAGTTTTGATTTAATAAATGTACATGATCTTTAGCACCACATAGAGAAAAAAATAAAATTAGGTGAATCGTGGTCAAATAAAACTATTCTCAGGGATATGTTATTGTTTAAAATACAATATTCCAATACAATAGAGATGAAGCTGTTTCTCTCAGTTCCACTTAAAAAAATCAAATCTAGTAGCTGGGGGAATGCCTCTATGTGCAAAAATCATAGAATATATCCCATATCATACAAACTTTTTTATATCAGAATACTCATTAAAATAAATACCAATTTAAACATACTAAAAACTAGTACTGTTGAAGCATGATGATGAAGTTTAGTGAAAAGAGCACAGGAGGAGTGCTTGAGTTAATATAACCATATTTAATGTTTTAGAAATGTCATTTTGAAAAAAATTGTCAAATGGAAAAATAATTATGGCATACATTTACTGAACAAAGTACCTTGGTGTGATATGTGAAGCCTGGCTTCTGCATGTACATTTCCAGCTGGATTTGATGCTATGCACTGAAATACCCCAGAATCAAGGCCCATCAGCCCTAGAATCCTGAGATTGTAGCCATTCACAACCTGTCACAATAAATGAGGAAACAATGAATCCTAAGTAAATGACTCAGTTTTAATCACTGTTTTCTTAGTCAGCGATTATAAGTTACAGAGTTTTGATCTAAAGTTCCCTCCATAAGAAAAAAATTGCATTTACTACAACTGGATAAAATTAAATTGCATCTTTACATTCATAAAGCTTTTTGTACCACAGAGATTCAATGATATGGAAATATTAAGTGTGGTTAAGTCTCTAGCCATTAGTCAATTTTGGGTGGTAGATAGATCATTGAGCTACAAGCTAAAAGACAGAAGATTCTTCATCATTATGGTTAAGAAAACATATTATTAAATACTATTATTACTCCTCTTCTTCAGTATTACTGCATCACTGGGATTCCAAGGTTCAGCAGAGCTTTCTTAAGCTGCATCTCTGATTTAGCTTAATCACTCTGTTATAGAAACTGGCAAACTATTGATATAGTTTTAATAATGACTGTTTTTTAAGGTAAAAAGGCTCTTTTTTGTTCTTGGCTGGTATACTATTGCAGAATCAGTAATGATTTGTTCCTTGCATCATTGACAATATTTTCTGCATCCTTTCCTTTCTTCATTTAATAAATTGTGCATGTTTAAATGCTGTTTTTTTATTTTACTGGCTATAATGGGCATAATTATTTTTTTAATTGTTGGGAAACATGATATTGGTCTATATTCTGTTTTTATATGTTCAGGGTATTAATAAAACCTCTTTGAGTTCCTTTTGAAATATTTGCTATGAAGTATTCTATCCCTACTTCTCTTGTAACTTTTCAGTCTATTGGCATACACTTTAAACTTCTGTTTCAAAATGTCCAAGAGTACGTTCACATCTTGTTCTTTGGCCTACTGGTAAATTTTTTCTATCATTTTATAAGTCTAATAATGAATTTTTAACTACCCATCTTATTCTGTCATAGTTTACCTATATTAGCATTCACATTCTGCTGTTTTTCTTTCTAATATTTTCTGTCATTTAGGCTTCTCATTTGCTTTATTTAATGCATTTTCTTGAAAGGCATATTTTAGTCATTTCATATGATGGTGGTATTTCATGCACAGTCTATATTTTTTTATCGTATAAACCACTACGGACTACGTTCATTTTAACTGTTTATTATTATTAATGATGATTTTTCACAGAACATGACCAAGAGTATTTAACCCAAACCAAATGGAAACTATACAATTTACTGTTTTTATGCTTGTTTACTAAGTCAATAAAACAACTTAATTTTGCTCTTATCTCTGTATTTTTTTTGCATGATTTTTTTTATCGCAACATTTCAGAATGTTTAGTTATTTTTAATTTTGCTTTTCACTTATAATTCATAAAATAAAATTATGCATGAAAAAGTGTACGGACTCACTTCAACTTGTATGACTTAGTCAAAGAATTCTCTATAAAAACATTATCCTTGACTAGTACTTGGAAGTATATCCAACACTATAAGTTGCTAAATGGTAGTTCTTCAAACTTTTTCTGGCAAGTGCTAAAAAAATTTCATGCAAAAGCCAGAGATTAAATTAGTAATAAACTTATTTATGGGTACACATAATTAATGCCATTCTAGAGAAATGAAATAAAATTAAAAACAAATTTATGATGAGTCCTTTCAGGTAGGTTTCTTAAAAAATGTAATTTTTTAAAATTAGGCTAGTTATAATTTGAAGGTGTGAGGTATGGGCAATACTGCTAGCATATTTGGCAGAGAAATGATAGTCTATTATACCTTAAAAGGAGAAAATTAGCATAAGCAGAAAAATGCAGGTTAAGCATGCATAGATATACTAGCCTAACATAACATCACAGAGACTGCAATTAGGAACTCAACCTCATTCAAACAGGCTCCTTAGATGGCCATGGCTATTTTTGCGCGATCGTGAACAAAGCCGGACTACACAATGCAATATTTAAATTGTAAATGTAAAATTTTATAGAATTCCTAATGCATTTAGAGAAAGAACAAGTAAATTAGTATGCAATGTAATCATAAAGCAATTAATATCTTGGTCCCGTTACCTTATCAATACAGGGTCCGTTCAATAAGTATCGGGACTGGTTCGCTGTAGCCTCAAC
>LYUA01000749.1:486921-502778 GCA_002093875.1 Calopteryx splendens
TGCAAGGAATGACTTTCAAAATTATTTTTCGAGCTCTCATATTTAAATTAATAAAATCTAATTAAAGATGCCATATAATAGAGTTGCGTAGTTTACATGTTAAGAGATCAGAATTTCTCCCAAAAAAAATAAAAAATCAAAATTACGCTTCAAAATAAGTTTGAATTATTATATTTAATTTTAAATTCAGTTCACACACAAACAAAAGTATTTTTTAACAAAATAGAAGCGGTAGGATAATACTTAAGACAGAAGTTGGGTGCACGAAATGATCCGCGACGCAACACTACCAGAACTTCCGAAGATTTCCAATTTTTTTGTTTTTGCTTGTGCGACGCATCTTTCTTAGATGTTCTTTGGGCCTTTATTAACGTCAATAGGTTATGCGAGTGAAATCACGAGCAAATTCCTATTACAGATGCATGCAAGTAATACTTTGTTCGGAGTAAGATTGGTTGGGGTGATTCCTTAGTGAATTCAAGCGGGCCAGGAAGAGGATTCAACTTATACTCAAACTTCATTTCATGCGATACACGCATACAAAACACAGCGGTCATTATTTTAAAGAATATTCCAGCAGTAAATCTTGGTAGTTGCGTACGCGCGAGCTGTGTAGAAATATCGCCCGAGAACACATTGTGGTAGATCGCCGGGCCAGAGTTAAATGGAGATTTTATTTTACTGTATGGGCTCTCTCAAGTCATAAACTTTACCCAGGGAACCCATCAGAATAAGCTTCCCATTTATTGTCTTTTAAGTCTATAAGATTACCGTAACTTTTGAGTCGCGGCAGAAGAGATAGAACACACATGAAGGTTGGAGTAGGGAAACGGAAACAGACCGAATTACGGCTCATTGCGCAAACGGTCGTCAAATAACCCTGATCTACATCATAAATGGCATATATCAATAGTTGAAGTATGCAATACAGTAATTAATTTGAGGCATCATCTATGCTAGGTGACAAAGCTAAAATTAATATGGAATTTTAGGAAGATCAAGATACACTGTTGCATCATTCAGTCGACGCTTAGCCTAACAATTGATTTGGTACGCAAGGAAAACGATGACTGAGCAAATTGAAGTAAAATGAAAACTTCCAATAAATTTCATCTAATCAAGGACTGAGAGGTCAAAAACTCTGAATTTGGAATTGAAGATTCGACCATTGAACGACGATCGACGAATAAGTCATATTATTTGAGCATTTTAATCAGTGGTTTATTTCGGTATATTTAACTAAAAAACCTGTATCGAGTTACGGCAATATTTAAGGAATTCCTGAAAAATTAATAATTCTGTAAAGGAAACTGTTTTCTGCATTAACCCTGAGGAATTTTTCCATTTGGAGTAGTAAGTTAATGTCAGAAAAAACGCGGTATTTCTACACGCAACTTTTAATTACATCGTAGTTTTCTAAACACAGTTACTCCTTCAGGTGATTACACAAAGGAAATTACATCCTTATTCATACTCCCGTAAGGCCGGAAGAGGACCTTATGCTTCCACACCCTCCGGAGTATGCAAGATATTTACAAGGATATAGTTTCCTGTATTTAATGATCTGAAGACGTTACTCTGTAACAAAACCTAGGTCATAAATAAAAGTTGTACGTGGGATTGGTGTGTTTTTAATTAACTTTTGCCGAAGAAAGAAGGAAATCCAAAGATTTTCACCAACTACCTCACTTTATCTTTGAAATTTCTGGGATACCTTTTCGTTCTTGCAGTTTCCGGAGAAATATTTTAACAGTGAAAAACAGAAAAAACAAAGTCGTGATTTTTAGTGTCGTGCCACCTTACAACTAAGGAAGAAGAAGTCGATGGTTATTTTCGCCGGCCTAGTATATGAAACTCGTCGAATTTCAGAAACTTAAGACATTGAGGATTAAAGACTTAAGAGCCCAACTCCTCTGCTAACAGAGAGAGAAGAGATGAAGAAAGGAACTCTGCCTTGTGAGGCATTTTGCAAGAAAAAACTGTACATTCAAGTGCAATGGATAAATCCGACAGAGAACTGCGAACATGCTATACCTAGGGCCAGAGTAAACAGCGACGACAAAGGGGAAGTACCCTTGCAGGCCTCTAGCCTCGCGCTACCAGTCCTAAAAGAATTCTAATTTCACTCTCACAAAAGAATCCATATAAAGCAAGCAGTGAACCAAAAGATCCAGAAACTAAAATACTCCCAGTCTCAGTTTTATGCGAGCACCCGTTTTCGTCCGCCAATTTAGGAAGAAAGAAAAATAGGTTTTGGGAAATTTAACAACTCATAAAACAACGTGAACATCAATTTTAAGCTTTGAAAATTAATTTAAAATATAGGGCTAAATAATATTAAAATTTTGGAATAATAGGGGAAATACTTGGGTAATACCAAGCCATGAAAATGAGGAAGCGTGGCCAGCGACTCGAAAAACAAGGTTTTTTTTAACTTTCTCATGTTCTAATGTGGTAATTTTTAAGTATTGGGAAAAATTTAATTAGAATAAAGAATACACATAAAAGCGCAAGCTAAATCATGATTTGATTCACTTTGAAATAGGATGTCGCGCTTTATTGATACATAGCATCTAACTATATATATAAAAAATAACTTAGTAGGTTTTGCAAAAAACCACTTGGTAGATGTAGTAGTTATTATTACTACGATGCCATGTATCAAATTGTGGAAAGTATGAAGTCCTTTTTTCAATATGGATATCTTACCTTCCGGTTGATTTCTTTCAGGCCGAGAAAAATACCGTAACGATGGATGTTAATTTCAACATTCGTTTACATTCATGCCACTTAATAAATTTCCAAATTAGTGCGTAGACGAATAGATATTACTGCGATACATATTACTGCCTGCAGAAAAATCTTAGAATTACTTTGACTTTTAAGTAACTGATCCGATGATCATTAAAAAAAAGAACGAAGATCTATGCTAATTCTACCACAAAAGCGATGAATCTAGTATCGTGCCGTTTCAATTCTCTTAGAAGCAGTCGAGACCAAATAAGTGAGAAATATGTAAGAACTAGAATTCTTCATCCAATGCGAAAGAGGCATGGTGCTCAATTTGCTGGGAGTCTATTTCAATCCAATGCCAATGTTGTGCCACACACGCCCCGCGCGGCAAAATGACCTGCCCAATCTGCCTTTTTGAAGTAGATAAACGGACTAAGAAAATGACAGCATTATGAATCGCACGAAAGTTTACATGTATTTTTTAAGGCCACGGACAACGTAATACACAAGGACATTTCGATCGCCCGAGGTCGGAGGGGGCCCCAGTCGACCTCGGAGACGGTCGTGATCGCCGTTTCGCCTCATGTTATCAGATTTAGATTGATGTACCAAAAGGAGGAACACTTGCTTCATTTTTAATGCGACGTGGACCCTGGAAATGGGGTGGGGGAGACCATTAAAAAAATCACCCATCCAGCGCACCCACGCACGACCACTGTGACTTTCCGCCAAGAGGTAGGTACCTCAGAATTAATTTGGGAGCTTCCCATAAAAATATTTACCGTGAAATGGTCGAAAGTAGTAATTTTGAGCGCGGACATTCACATTTGGTCCAAAAATTACGTGTTCGCACCTTTAGGCACATCAAAGGACATTGAGGTTGCACCTATTTCATAGCGAATGCATGGAATGACCAAGTTAACGTCACTCAACGGTAGTAATGTGTGGACGCGGTGTACTCACGAAGTAGGCTTCCCGGTTGCTTTGATTTAAGAAGTACATTTAGTATTTATTTTACATACTTTGGAGGCGAAGCGATCCTTCTAAATAATTTGAAAATAATCACATTGCCACACATAGTTCCTGTCGTCAAAAAGCAAACGCTTTGAGTTTGAGAAGACCCACTGGGATGAAGCAAACCAAATAAATTACAAGGGAATTACAGAAATATGCGGCAACTAATATCACTTTGGAATTGAATTATTTAGTCAACTCGAACAAAATAGTTTGTCTAAAATTAAAGCAATACACTTCTATGGAAAAGGAGTACTTCCTAAACATTTTGAACTGTCCTTTCACCATATTCTAAGTTATACGATTAATTTTACAGAACTTTTAACATCAAGGGCCACTGTTTTTTGCAGACATTCTCTCTGGTTAACTAAAAAATAACACTAAAAAACTGAGTAACATAAAATCGCATGAAGCAGGAAGAACCTTCTATATCGATTAGCGAATGTGACGCAGACAGAAACAGTATAGTTAAAACAGCTTTCACTAAGTCAGTAACAGGTAGGTAAAACACATTCCCACGCTACAAAAAATGGCTGATAACAAAGGACGTCAACAGCCCGCTTTATTTTTCCTTGCGGTCAATCGGGATACAGATATTTAAATTAGACGATAACAAACAACACAATATTCTATCAAAACCGTTGAAATATTACCATTTCCCGAATCCATACACTTCATTCCTATCAATGCACTCTTCATATTTTTAATTACTAATACTGTAATTAAACCAAAATAAACCTAAATTAGCTAAGGGTGGACATAGAGTAAATGGTGAGAAAGCAACAAACCTGTTTATGAATACGAACAATAATAGCAAGTGTATTGTGTCTCTCGCTGTTTGGTTAATTTTTCATGTATTTAATGATCTCCGTACAACGTCCGTCCGCACTAGTAGAAGGTAGGAAACAATGAAGTTCCTCAGACAACCAACATCAAGCAATGTAAAAAAAATAAATGCCGACGCTGAACACCGCGAAAACACACAGGGTGATACATCAGTTTCCTCTGGCGAAGGAATTTTTCCGCCTGGCAATTATGCACGTTTTCCTAGGCAATCTGGCACTCATTTGCACACCTATCTCGAGTATATAAATACATGGGAGATCAGCAGGTGCTCAAAAGACAGTACAATCCCACATATTAATACTATTTTCTTCGGTTTAGACCTTGTACCCGAGCTGGGAAACACAAAAGTTCTTCAAGGAAATCGAAAGGTATGCAGGTAAGCTAAGGGCGTGATCACCTTACCTTAATCAATATCTAATCCACTGTCCTCCAGGATAACCGTCGATAGTCAAGCTCGTATAAAAGCAAAGTCTGTCACACGATATTTAAAGACAATTGCGGGGAACTTCAAATATAATTTAATAAATTCATTCAAATTTCAAGAAGAAGGCGACCAACCGTCCAGCATTATCGTTCCTTATTTAAGGAATACATCCTGTAAAGAATGAATATCTTCTTTTCTGTATTTTAACGATAACATTACCAAGACCGAATCGCTGACTTCATCTTGGCAGCCGCAACGAAGCTACGTCCTTGGCAACGAACATTAATAAGTGACTGTTGGTATCACTTTGAACTTTCGATCTCACCATTGGTTGCTTATATTGAACGAGCGATCACGCCTTTAAATAAGGGGTGAAGATATATCTATCGCAGACATCTTGATTGTACCCTTTGTGAAAAAAGTTGACGTTTGACGTGTTTCTTCCGATTTGAAACCAAGTCACCCCAAGCAGATCATAGACTACGTAGGTACTCAAGTATTGGAGGACAACCAATGCACATAATTCTACATAAAATATTCACGGCCTAACAATAGTCGGCCTACGTCATGGTTAACCAAAGAAGGTGACGTCAAAGTCAAGTGCGATGCGAGCCGCTGATCCACGGCTACTTTCATTTAGAACATCGTTGAGCCAAATTCTGCTACCTGGAAGTGCTTTCTTTACCTCGAATTGGGGATATTTAGCAATCATTTTTTTATGCGCTAATATTCAATTTCTCCTTATCGAGGTTAAGATATTCGCGGAAGTAACTGCCACAAAAGAAGTATGAACTCGTTTTTGTTTCTTTTTGTCTAAATATGTCAATTACGTAGCACACCTAAGGTTAAGCAAGAATGAAAATCGCACGTCATTCGAATGTCGATGCCAACGCCGTCAAAGATTACCAGACCGACGCACTGCATCATAGCATGTACCAATTGAAAAATCAGAACTGGCAGGAAAAAAATACACCAATCCACGTTACCTCCCTCGAGTGAAGAGAAACTGAAATGGAATGGGGCCGAAAATGGAGATGACGAAAGGACAAAGGCCGGAGAAACATCAAAAATGCTTCTTTAAACGCCAACGAAAAATATTGGAAAAAATATCAATTTTGGCATCGTATCAGAAGCTGATAAGGAAGTCCACTTTCTGAAGCACGAAAAAAAACGTGCGCGCGGAATGGAGCAATCGCGACCACCGAGGATATGGCCAGGAGGTGAATCAGTGCCGCGCCCTTTGCAGGTGGCGCTCGCACAGCGAATGAAATGCGAAGAATTTGGCGCCGGCGGCGCTAATCATTTCTCCGCAGTTGCAGGCGCGTGCATTTTAAAACGAACATCCTCGTGAAGAGAATAAAACTGGAAAAATGATAAGAGAGCACCGCGAGTGGGACGCGGGAGATCTCTCGTTTCCACCCCCACCCTCTCATCTCTCTTCCCAATCACGGTCGACACCACATGTGAAGACAACACTCCCACGTCGACAGCATTCTACATTCTCCATTCCGCGAATGCAACCATTCATTTGCCCACCATGCTCGCCTGTTACTTCCCCACCCCCCCCCATTCCCACTCGAGACTTTATTTCATCCCGGAATGCGATTTGTCCCAGACTCCATTTGCCGATTGAGCTCGAGAGAGTTCTTCTTTTGTTTAGCGCAGTGCACCGCGTCGAATGTCCTTTGTGCGGCCCTTTCACGAAAAATAATACCCTCCCCTTGGATGTCTCACACTTCAATGGCCATCTCTGCGTCTCGGCATAGGTCCTCAGGAGGACATGCATCGCACGATGGATATCAACTCCATTAATTACTTAACTCGCAATGAATGAATGGATGTCGTATTTATTAGACACTATTTCGAGAAAAACTAGCGTCGGGAGATTATTATTTTTTTTAAATATCCGACAGATTTTTAAAATGCACGACAAATCGAGTCAGAATTTTTAGGCAACAAACTTATGTGAAACTATTTTAGGCATCTGAACTTCTTTCGCAATAAATATGCAAAAGAGATGGCTTTTTCTTCACTTTAAAAATCGTACTTACAATGTATTCATCCTTAGAATTTAATGTAGAACTTATAAGTATACTTGGAATTTTAATGGAAAGGTCCTTTCCATCTTTTTAGTGTAATTATGTGACAAAAATGTGCTTTTCCTAATATTTTTTACTTTATTCAGTTGAAGAAATTTTCTGCGTAAATGAAACAGTGGATGAGTAGCTCGTTCCGATAAATCGCGTCACATAAATTTTACATAAAAAATTAAACGGGAGGGGGTTATACCTTTCCGTTCCATGATTAATTTTAAACGACCAAGGAACAAACCTCTACCGAACTCATTTAATAACCAATAAGAATTTTCACAATAAAATTAAATATAGTTTTAATTTGGAGATCAACATTTTAAAAGTTAAATGAATAATAATCGCATTCGCATAACCCAAAATAAGAAAGCAATAAATTGCACTGAATTAATTAGTTCTTTTTCTGTCTTAATTCCCTGGTTTCTATAACTATGCTTCATTTCTTCGTTAAAGACATTTCGATTCAAACCTGTTTTTGGATTAAAAAAGATATTTCTGTTCCCTCGAAGATGCCAAGACTATAGATCAAAGTTCCACGACGAGGTTCGAAAATTAAGCCGAGCGAAAATGAGTTTTTTGTTTCAATTCATGGACCTCAACGATCGAGATTGCTTGTCAGCGTAAACGTATGCTGTTAGAGGGCACAGTACACCCTGGCGCCTTATCCAGCACACCCTTTCGATGCAACCCGTTGCGCTCTGATGAACGAATTTTAACTTAGCACTATGCCTCTAGTACCTCAACCCTTTGTATCCGCATTGAAACGTCGACCCTTAATGAAAAGCGCCTGAGAAACCACGGCCAAACACCTCCGACCCTTCGCAGGGTACGTTTAACTAAAAAAATCGTTCTTAAAACACTCAGGTAGCAGACGGAACGTGATTGAAAAATCCCTACCGCTCCACGAATTCGAACCAAGCCCATCTGCTTGAGAAAACAGCGGCGAGCTCACAGGACACTCCTCAACTTTCTGCCAAGATTGCAAGAGCTTTCTTTCGCTTTTCAATTGCAATTCAACGTGACGATCCGTTCTACATAATCACCTCTTCTTCCTCTAGGCCCCAATTTAGGCGCTTGTCATGAGTCATTGCCCTCCCATTTTCTTCGTTTTCCACACAATTTTCCGAATTATAGTAAACTTTCCCCACGCCAAAAAATACTTACCTGGAGTCAAAATTGTCACACTCGACTCTCGCGCGGTAAGCGAAATTGAATTGCGTAATGAATATCTGAAATTTAAATAAATGCCAGAATCCTCCTCGGTCAATCTTCTGCTCGGTGAATTTCAAAAACATGCAATCCCGCATCCGATATGCCGGGTGTCATGAATATTCATCTTACTGCCTCGACGGGCGGGTCGCATAAACTTAACGATCCGCGTTCCTGAAGCGTCCGTAAGGATTAAGTCACTACAATCCCCTTCGCAAAGCTCCAAGAATGAAGAGGTCACACAGGGAATGGGAATGAGGGAAGGGAGCGTCAGGAGGAATCCAGGACCCTCCGTTAACCTTTGTGCCGGGGCCTCTACTTGCTGCCAAGCCTGCTCCCGAACATATTAGGCGGGGGGGAGGGATGGGGGAGGAGCGGCAGGGAGCGGAAGCAAGGTCCATCATATTTTGCAGAGGCGCTGACCCCCCTTCCCTCCCCCCCGGCCCTTTTGTTATCCCTCTCTTCCCCTGGCCAGACTCCCATGAGGGCGAGCGAGTGTGTTCGACCATTTTTTGGCCGCGGCGCCACGAAAGGGAAAAAGAATGTGCATGTACGTACCTAGGGGCCATCCCCTGATCGGGGAAGCAGCGGAGCGAGAAGCGAAACACGGCGGGAGGGAGGAGAGACCCTCCCCGCATGGAGGGTGGAGTGCTGGTGTAGGGGAGGGAAGGAAAGGTCGCGCCGGGAAACTGAAATTCGCCGAGCACGCCCCTTATACCTGCGGGAGGGGCGGGGCAGGAGGGGAGTTTTTGACAATGGCAGCATCGAATTTTATTATCTCTACGCCGGACTGACATCAGTTAGAAATTTGTGAGATCCATCCGGCGGATAACGCGAACGTTAAATAAATAAAAAGACCGTACCGAAGCAGTATTTTGCGTGGAAAAATGATCCCGTCCCTTTCCTCTTAAAAACCCTGTGCCGCTCGTGCGTGCGGCGGGAAAAAAACGGGTGAAAATAAACGTTTATCCAAAACAAGAGAATGAATGTATGACATCGACTAATGACGTGCATAATGTAACTTCGTGGAGGCCAGTCTAAATTTTGTTCCACATGGCCATTATCGGTTATTTATCGTTTAAAACAGGGTCCTTGTTGACCCATCATCCAGTGCGTACTCGTCGCCTCTCCCAAGGGAACGAGACAACTCTGAGAACAGAACCACAACATTCTCATCTTAAGAGTCATAATTCGGGAAGCACGACCGAACGAAAGCTGTTACGCTGAAAAGTTTGGCAATGCTCGTCACACGTGAAACGGATGTTAGGAAACATTAGGCACGAATTCAGCATAATTTCACCATGGGGACGATGGCACTTGGCCCCTTAGCGTCTTGGCCAGGTGAGTCTTGAATCGATCTTCATAACCCCCACCCCACGGGCATACGTTTCTCAGGGGTAGTGCGGGAAAATCTCCGGGCCCGCGGCACATTTCCAGTCGCGGAAACACAGGTGTTTAACGGCTTACATGTCAACCTGCCAAGAACGATAAGCCACACTGGATCTTTATTCGGCTCCGTAAAGTCTCCCGACCTTCCATCTAGCCGTCTGAATAAAACCTCCGCACTTGACAAAGGATTCACTATTCAGAGAACGTCTGGGACCTAATTCTTGAAGGCTATTACAGAAATAAATTTTTTTATTGCACACCTGCTACGTGGAACAAAAGGTCCCTTGTCTTCCCGACGTTTTTGCGAAAGGTAAGGGGCAATTTAAACGCGATTTACCTATTACCTTCGCATGGAATTTTCCAATTTCTTGCCTCAGCTTCAATTGGATGTGTGCGGAAACTGGTATCACGACGAAGAAGCGGTGAGAAAAGTGTTTTAATGTACCTAATCTATTATTCAGATTCTACGACCGAATTTTTACCCGCTCCACCCAATTATTTTCTTCGAGGGCTTTTTGCTCAAACCTCAATTCTCTCTCGGCTTTGAGTTTTGGTCGGGGAATATTTTCTACTTCCCCGAAAACAACCCCCTTGTCTTTGCCGCAATAAGTTTCCAGTCGCTGGTTCTCTCTCTCTCTCTCGCTTTTTAGTCTACCCCGGATCCATTTCCAATTATCCCCCCCCCCCTTCCTGGGTTTTCCCCTTCACCCTATACAATCCACAATCTCCACGCACTCCTGCGACCCCTCCTCCCCCCACTTTCTCCCCCGGTTTCTCAGTCCCCTCGCAATCCTCTCACATTAATCATACCCTCGCCGTCCTTTTATGTTCCTCGCGAAAAGCCTTTGTTTCCACGGCTCGAAAGCATTCCACTGCGAAGGAGACACGGTGCAAAGCGGACGCCTCTCTTCCTCTCTTTTCCACCCCGACTCCCCTCCCCCCACCCTTCCCCCGAACACTCTTCAACCCTCACACCGCTCTCGTAGGTGATCTTAAATTACTTTGCGAAAGTAATATAATTCAGCCCAGCGGATTACAGATCCCCAATCTACGAAAACCCTGGTGTCTCTTTCTTAATTGGCGCTAGCTTTCTCAACGCATAAGTGCTCGTGACTTTTCCGGATTTTCGCAGTCATGTCGGCATTCTCCCACGCTCAAAAATATCGTCAGGTACCGTTTTCATGGACGTGAGGGACACCCAGTGTTTCCTGAACATTGTCAAAGTGAGTTTGTTCTCATGACTTACTGCTATAAATTACATTTATCTGAATGTATATATCATCCTCCGAGCTGCCACGTGGGGGTGTGGCAGGGAGAGACAGGACACCATCGTTTAATTGAGCAATTGCCGGGAGTTATGAACTTTTTTCCATAAAGCGTTCGTAAAAGGAAAAGCCAGATGGCATCAAGGCCTACGTAGGCGTCACAAACGTTAGGAGTTGACCGTCGAAACCTCAAATTTGGGAAACTCCATTTCAAGAGTAGAAATAAAATGCAACTTGATATTTATGTTAAGCGTTTAATTTGTTATCACGGGGCGTTTTTCTACGTTTTGACGCACTTGATGATGGCGTCGTCAAACGTTGAAACACGTGTCGAGATAACCATATAAACTCGTGAAATTTATGTTAAGTTGCCTTTTATTTCCAACCTTGAAATGCTTGGGTGGTTTAAACATGGTTTTATTGTGATCACGAATTGAGCGAGGAAAAACTAGTATTTAAATTGATCGGTTACGGGTATTATTTTCATATTTATCCCGTGGTCTACTCTGCCGCATGATGTCATTATTGATAATTCCCTCAACGCCTGAATTAAACTAAGGAACCCTATACATTTCCAAATTTCATATGCCCTGTTCCATCCACAGTAATCGCCGAACATCAGCGCTCCACCAACAAAAATATACAATTATTCTTGAAATCCAATATATACACGCATGGGAAATGCTTCTTCAAAATCAACGTACAAACATGTGAGTGACTGCCATCAAGACTCCAACAGCCTTGCCCGACTTTCGTCAAAGCTGACGATTCGTTCACGTGCAAGCAAAATTTCAATGCAGCATGTATTGCTGCTCGTCGCGTGCTACCACCATCGCTGCCGTAGGCGAACCGAACATGTTTCAAATGGCAACGGTTGCCGCTGACGCAATACTGGAGCCAAATCAATGAAATATGTACCACATATGCAATGCTGCACATTAAGCAAACAAAATAAAATAAAATATTTTCTCAATAAATTATGCGAATAAAAATTTGACTGAAATAAAAATCAAGTCTTTATTGAACAACCCTCGTTAGATAGGGGTGGCGGCCATAAAAAAACCCGTTCAATACCAAACGAAGTTTACTAAATCTCCATTTAAAAATGCGCTACATTCAGACTTGTGAGTTAGTCGTCGACTCCCCAGTATTTTCAAGTAATTTATTTTCACACACAACCCCGGTATCAGTTTGTTGACACACAGAAGTATATAAACACACAGTTTTCCGTGTTTTATATAACTCTTTAATCTTGTTCAAATTTCTTTGAGCTAAGTGGCTTTCTTCGGCTCTTTCATTTCAAAACACATGATACTATGAAATATACATAGTTTACTTATTCAGAGATCAAAAACTCTCATAAAGTTCAGCCTAAGACCATTGAATGAAAATCTCATTTTGATAAATTGATACTGCAACTACATCTTATCTAACGAGGCACAATAAGGCCAAGTGGCCCGGGATGCAAATGCATCAGCTTTTAGTTGTTTGATTATTTAATTGCAATGAGTTGTAACCTTTTTATCATCAGAGTTCGCAAAAAAATTGCACATCACACTAAGGTCTTTCTATCAGAACTGTTTTGTTATAACGAATTGTGCGGGAGCCTTTCCGCATTTCCGCAGCTAGGGGTTTGTCCCGGGTGAGGTAATAATATGGGGCGACATTCAATTATCCCTTGGACTAAATCGCTCAACCTCAAAAATGTCATGGCAGGAGTCGCAAACACACGGCACTTCGGAGTCCTCGGGTGCGACGGGGCCAGAAAATACGAGTATATTTATTCCGCTTCCTCAAAAACATTCAGCATAACTAAATCTATAGTTAAAAATATTTCACCGGCGTAAAATGAAGAAAAACGAGATTTTTCATGTCGTTTAAGGGATTAAGGGGCTGGGTTTAAAGGAGAAAAGTTGTCGAAATATATCACGTTCATTGACATGAAAACGACCGTGAATAGTTCAAGTGCCTATTTAAAATACATACAATTTATGATATTCTATAGGATTCCGGGCTTGCATCCCTTTTCTTCAGTCAAATCAAGTCCGTTTCAACAAAAATGTGCCGTTTTATTACAAAATTTCTTAATTTTAATGCGGATTTCGAAATTAAATTACGAATTACGCCAAAAAATCGGCGATCAACTAGACTCCCGATTAAGCGGGGCATCTGGAATAAAGGCCAAATATGAAATAATTTATGAAAAATCTGAAAATATTTATTATATTTGAGCAACACATTTTTAATTCTCTTGGAAGATATGACAGTAGTAACGTAATACTTGCGCAGATTTCAAGTTTTTTCCCACCATTTTAAACTTGGTGGGAGAACTTTTTTCTATGAACTCTCAATTCTGGATTAACCGTTTGCATAGGTCACTCGCAATTTTTCACCATACGGGTACAATAACGATCACTGATGCGACCTTGGTCTCATTAAAGAACTGACGAATTTCAGCTTCTAAAAGCTGAAGGTTTCTAATTTAGCTCATAAAAATGATAAATTGGCGGCTGCCTGATAACAACGAACAGAGCTACAACATTTTACAAACGTTTTCGTAAGAAGCCTACAATTATTGAAGTAGACTAATTTAAGTGAAATTTTCAGTTTCCTGAATGCCAGATCTAAAATGACACCACACTATGGAACAGTGGAGGGGTACAAAAATTACCAGTGTACGGTAACCTTGATCGCGGTCAATCCTTTAAACTAAGAAAAACATATCCAGGACGACTAATTTGCGACCCTCACACTTACTCCTGCAAATTGAAAATGGGGTTACTTGTGAGGGAACGACCAATTACGTACCAAAAGATTAGACTAACTTTTCCCACAATTTAACGCGCATGCTTAAAACAGAGATCACAGAAACCCGGACACGATTTCTTAGAAAGAGATCCAACACACAACGACCCGTTGTGGTTGACTAATGACTCGAAGCGTGGGTAATTTGGGATGCACATTCCAACCGGCGCGGCGGTCGTCTAGGGCCTCGCCGTCCCATCAGCACTAAACGAAATGAACTTGATTAGCTTAGGGGATTGCTCACTCACGAGACCTATCCGCGACAGCAAAACATAAAAATATTAATAGATTGAAAACACTGATTGCGGACAGCTCCGAACGTACATCTGTGAAACTTAATCCGGTTAAACTGGTTAAAACGTTACAGATTTTCAGCCAAGTAATTCCGGGATTACACTTTTTTTAATTACGCCCAAAGTAGCGAAATCCTATCTATTATCGACAGGATATATTTATTTCGAAATTTACTCTAGTATCCTGGCCCTGTTGAAAGTATTTCCGCGCAAAACTGTTGCTTGCACGTCTTCATAATACGCAATATAATAATACGCATAATACGCAATTCATTTGCAAGAAGAGCGCACTTTTTTATTTCACTTTGCAAGGTTTCCAATCTTTAGGTTCATTGGCATACTACTCTACTAAATTTCTCTACTATCACAGCGAGATGCAAGATGGCAGTTACAACTCCATCACCTGACCGGCAATGCATAGATTTATTGGGTTTAAATAAAATTCTGGAAGACTAATATTGGGATTCAATATTTTCCTTAGATTCGGGTCAAAAACGGATCTAAAAAAGTCGTTGCTTTACCGAGGATAAATAAAATTAAAATGGAGAATTGTAGAATTTTATTTATGCATAATTCTCATTTACTTGCTTCATCATTTATCTATTTAACAAAAATCTTGTTCAAAAATTTATTTTTACCTTTTTTTTAAGTTTTATAGGGATAATATTTAAAGACCCAATGTTCTTTCATTGAAGTTCCCCCATGACGCAAATTCAATATGAAAGCTGAACAAAATAAGAAATCAATAGACATCAAAACCACACTCGAATGACTAGATATACCTATAAAATGATGTTTATATCTCTTACAGTCAAAGAAAACTGCCGTGAAAAAGAATGATAAATTACTGATTTTTCGAAATATGCCTCTCGAAAATTGAAAAGAAAGGCAACCAGCAGAGTGAGAAACAGAAAAAAAAGCGGGAAAAGCCGGAGAACTTTACACCGATTGACTGCTGGGCATATCGCACCTCTTCCCAAGAACATGGAAAAAGAAGATGAGGGTTTTCTACAGCGCCACTCATAAAAAAATCAATGCAACTTGCACCGAAAACGAAAGCAGTGGTGTGGTTGAAAGAACTGTGAATTGCTAACACGTGACCGCCCCAACACAATAGGACGAACGGAGCGGAGTGAGGGAAAAGGGGGAGGGGTGGGAGAA
Organism: Calopteryx splendens; assembly: GCA_002093875.1. Lineage (NCBI taxonomy): Eukaryota > Metazoa > Arthropoda > Insecta > Odonata > Calopterygidae > Calopteryx > Calopteryx splendens. The sequence goes on from LYUA01000749.1 coordinate 502,151, forward strand.
TGGAGGCCACGGAATGGCTGGAATGACTTCTTGCTAGACACCAGTAAAAAACGTCGAGTTTCTGGGATTAGGGCCCGATCCGGATGTCGAGCACGCCGATTGTTTCCAGCAAAAAAAGACCACGTGGCAGCGACAATGCCCACCCTAGGCACATTATAACTCCGTTAATCGTCCACCCCCATCCGGGAAGGATGGCTGCGCGGGATCGGGGTGCCCTGAAATCGTGCCATTACTCTCTCTCTCCCTCCCCCCTCTCTCCCGAGTTTCAATTCAAGAATTCGAAACAGGAGAGCGAACGAAAGACCCATTGTCAGAGAACCTAAATCCTCGAGGAAAAAACGCAAATAGGTATGTCTCGATAGCGCCGACTGATATCCATACGATGGCGCACACTCGGAATTCATTGCATTTCCACAGGTATGTAAATCCTGTAGGACAAATAACGATCGGAAGAAATGGGTCACGCGAAAAAAGTTATATTTTTTTGGAGAATCCTTCCAATTCCTTCATTGGGGAAAATGAAAGGCCTTCAGTATTTCCCTGACTTCAATTACTGCTGCCTCTCACCAAATACCACGTTATTAACATTGTTTTGGGAATTTTCATGGACAATATTAACACTGACGGA
>LYUA01000749.1:530492-543711 GCA_002093875.1 Calopteryx splendens
CCAACATTCTACCCTCTACCACATTCTTCAGCAATCCATTGCCACTCAGCACGCCCAGATAGATACACGGAATCATTTTTCCCACGCACAGTTCGTGAGTTTAATAGTAGGAAATAAATAAAGCAGTTAGAGCATTAGGAGAATTAGGGAATCCCGAATGTTAAAGGAAAAGTTATAAATGTAAAAAAATTTATAAATGGAGGGTGACCTAACACCCCATGCCTCACGCAATCGCGGCGGCTTGCAGGTTAAGATGTAGATCAACCCTGTTCATCCAGCAGACACCAATTTGTCCAGGATTAACGGACCAGAATGGCGGACGCTGAAGGCAATCCCCATAGTAATCAACCCGAAGGTCGATTTGGTAGGTGAGGGTACAGCTCACCCAATGCGAAGGCCCAACGGTGTGTGAAATTCACACAGCTTGGGTGAAGCTGAGGGTGCACAGAGGCGCCTCCCTGAATCGAACCAGGGCCCTCCGGTTAGTTGGTCATTCCTCTTTCCACAGGACAACCACCCCCCTTAATACGAAAAAAACAAGCAAAAATCCTGTAGGGACATAAAACTATGCGTAAATACGACGAACACCTGGGGCCCGTTTTGATGAGCGAAAAACACTACTTGAGGGCAATCTCTCACCTCCCAATTAAAAAGAGACGGCTCTAAAAGCAGATTTCGCATGAGAACACGGACAATAAAATACCACACGTTTAAAAACTCCTCGAGTTAAAACACAAGCAATGCCCTCTTAAAAGGGAAAAGGATCACATGGCCTTCAACTGAAGATATTGCATCACATCGAAACCTACGTCGGAGTAAATATTTTTAACAGAGTAGAAAATTAAATATGTTGGTCATTCATCATTCCATTGCCATCATACCATGTCTGAAGTTATTCATAAGACATATTTACGTGATTTTTGCAAAACCAATAAATGATACAATTTACAGGATTTCAAGGTGCTGCAGATATGATGATGCCTCAAATGCGAATGCCCTTAGAAATACCGTTAAAAATATTTTTTCATCTCTATCCTCATAGGCTGGCTATTTACGACGCATCTAAATACCGTTACATAGGACAAATATAAAAAGATACCCATAGAAAAATATTAAATTATCAAAGCTCTAACTATGTTTAAGAGACAAAGCTTCAAAAAATTAACCTAATCATATTATGCCGTTGAACTATTCTATCCAAAGAGAACAATTTATCCAATCAAGGACTTCGGTTCATTGGAAAAATAAATACTTCAAATGCTTCAAGGACAGTACAGATTAAATGGATTCCCGTAGATGATCAATCTAAGAAAATAGCTACTTCGGGAGGAATTTTAAGTACTACTTACGAAAAAGAAACTTTATTAATTTTAATGTAATTTCCAAATGCTTCAGATAAATGCGACAGAATTTTCGAAGTGTATCCCTAGCTCAGGAACAATACAATTCTTAGATGAGGCTGTTTTGCCTCCAATTTCACCGTCATTGTGGCATCAGAACTCAAATAAAATTGACAAAAATGCAGCAGCCAACATTTAATCAGTGTGGATCAAGGGGGTTAACATTAGGGCACTCGAAAAATTCGCTTTAAAAACAATACCTAACCCATGAATAGGAGTTAGATTTAAGCAAACCATTAGCAAAGGCCGTCAGTAAAAGTAATTCAAGAAGGTAAAAACAAAAAATTAGTCGTGGGATATAATTTTAAGATTTGCTCTCTTACAAAATACAGAAAAGATTTCTAGATAATGAACTCTAATCCCACCATGTCCGCACCATAGCCCATTTATCAGAGGCACTGGTTTCCTCATATCAGATCGGAAAAAAATAGCGGGGGTAACGACGGAGACATCCCGATATCGTGGTGAGGATGGAGAGAAAATCAATTTTTGGACGGCACTGCGCCAGAGATCACACAAGATAAGGTTCCTAATGGGGCTAAGCATTAACCTGCGGAAAAATGGCACACGCAGGCTGGAAGCATAAAATATTGGAAAAATTGGGAACGTGAAACATTGTGATAAAACGAATTCCTTATGGACAGGTATCCAGTCCTCCTTAGTTACGAACGTCCTGCGATAGAGTGCGATTAAGTTTCCAATGCTTCCTCACATGATCTAGGTAATAACAACATTTTTTTAATCCCCGCTAAAGTTAGCACAGTTAAAACCACCATGTATTAATTCCTACCTACACCTTTTGCTATAGACTAGGAACTGTTGCTACTCTGAACACTTAGAAATAGCCTATGCACAATTTATAACTTTTCGGCGAAGAAACACACAGTACACATCCAAGACTAAAGTCAATTGTTCTACCCATCCATGAAATCTCATTGAACGTTAGCCAACGAAGGACGGGACGATTAACGACAGAGCACACCTCGCTAACAGAAAGCAGACAAAAAATCAAGTACACCGTTGTCTGTGTGAAAGGAAAGTGGAAATTACTTCTCGGTAGCAAATTCCTTGGAAAATTCTCGCCGATTAAATACATTATGTATGATTCCTGCTCTTCCCTGTCGCTGATCAATAAGCATTATCAATCTACACCAGATATTTGAAGAGGTGTCGAAAATCTTCGGGTGGATATAAATGAATGGTGGTAAATATATAGATAGCAAAATAGGTAGTAATAATCTGTAACTACTTACGAGGGAAGGCAACGCAAACCTGGGTTCCTCTTCGCGAAACCGGTTGCTCCAAAGAATAGATAATCTACTTGTTCTCGTCACCTCAACGAAGCGAGAGAAAAAGTCTCACAATAAACCACTCTATAACTGTCATTCTGCATGGCGTCAGGGGGTTATTTGGTAGTCTGAGATTGGCCAAGGCTAAGAAAATGGACAAAGAAAACTAGGGACACAAAACTGAAGGCTATGAATTACATAGGCACGAACTAATATGGTAGTGCATATTTGTTCTAGCTTGCGTCACGATAGCGAATTATGCGAGAGCAAACACATTTCTTACCTCTACCTGCTTAGAGGTCCCCCTTTATTCTCATTAGAAAATTTCTAATGAATAGAACGAATCTTGGCGTTACATCGAAACGTTAATTTTCTTTGAGACGATCAGTTTCCCTATGCTATAGGTAACAATAAAATGTAATAACCGCATTGCATTCCAACACCGATCATACAGACAATGGCGACTTTGCGGTACTCGCAAGATCGAAGTAGTTTAAAGTTGCAGTTTAAAAACAGCATAAACATCATCAAAAGAGCTATCGGTAGGTCGGGAATTGAATCCTTAATGCAAAGAGAAAAACAGCGGGCACCAGGCTCGCACGAGCGGTGGAACTAAGGTTTTTTGAGGTTTCGAATGAGGGGCGTATATAAGTGCCCTGTTCTCCATGTTCAGGGGGTCTGGCTCGGGGCACACGGGGATATTTTCGTCATTCTTAAGGTTTCGCCGCTTAGGGAAGGCCCATTAAAAGCGAGCGACTTCGCTTCAGTTAGCCTTCCTCTGCAAATAAAATTCGCTCGGCTACTTTTAGGACCGAAACGCTTTTACACCAGACTTTTTGGGCTAAAAATAATGAAAATGGCACAAGGGAAAACAGTTGCAAAATATACGCGCGGATCGGCTCGACAAAAAATTCTGTCTTTAAACATTAATAAAACGCGCAAAATGTTATTAGAAAAAAATCACAAAATACGCAGCTCCGGTTCCCAAATTTGCCTTTCGCTCCACCAACCAAAAGACAGAATGCTGTTGAATGTATACGGACCACTTCGCCTCTATTCTGCCCCTAACTGCCTTCTCTCGTACTCCCCGAAATGGCTTCCTAAAGTGGGTCCTAAATAAAATTTGCTCAGCTACTTTCTGAAAGACGTTATACCACAGTTTGGACCATGAAAATGTAAATAAGCAAATAGCATTAAAGGTGAACGGTAAAAAATTTAATTAATGTCAGATATATGCGCAGAATGGTCCAAATATTAAAAAAATGGGATTCAAATAATCATTCCCAAAATTACAAAGACGACCTCTAACACCGAATTCGCGTGATTTATTCGTTTCTTAGGAGTGAGTACCACTGCCGACTCGCAAATTAGCGAGAAGTGTGTCCAAAATAATTTTCCAAACGGCATTTCTACATTAAGAGTAACTGTCATACCCTCAAATATTAATTAATTAACCTTTCTCTTCCCAGTATGAAGTAACACACGCACTAGCGGCACATGGGAAAGAAACCTACTACTAGCTTAAATCGCACAGTTGAAGAATAATTGTTCAGATCACCCAACAATTAGAAAGATTAAAGTTGTGAAGATAAAATAATTTACTTCCTCAAAAGAGACTGATAGCGTCTTGCCGGGCTGTGCAAAACAGTTAATCTCCATTACCGAAATTGAAAAAAAATGTATTCCAACAGAACGAACGGTTAAAAAAAATCATGGGGCAGCTTAGTTCATGATGGGATATGAAAAGGAAATTTGATATCGGCCTCTATTAACGGTCACGTGCGCCATGCGAACGATATGTGGCACTAATTCAGGGAGCAATCCACTTGTTGAATGAGTCGTTACACTTTTTTCCTCGGTAGCAAGAAAGAAGAGCACAAAAACTGAAATACGGGCACGTGACCCGTCACGATGACCTGTTGGACGAAGTTAAACGTGCGAAGCATTTCCGAAGAGAGCAGACGACCACACTTTTTTTATAGGCCTACGCCAGGCAAGAACAAATGCCGAACGCTTCCCCCCCCCCCCACACGGAGGGCGACCCCTTCTCGCGTTAAGTGCGGGCAGGAATGGGTGCAACCGATAAATCAATGATGGGAAATTGGTTTACAGCAGAGGATGACGAAACACGTGGCATCACTCTCAAACGTCTTCCTCCGGGGAATTGTCCCGGGTTTCGACTGCATGTGTCACGGTCGATTGTTATCCATGAACGAGAAGTGTTGACGGTAATGCTTTTATCAAATATACATTTCGGTATCCATTACCCAGCATTTAAGGACGGCATACAAGAAGAAAGGGACTTCAAATTAAGGTGTACGCCCGCGAATAATTTAATTCCTGCACACGGCACGATCGAGAGTGAGACACGACTTTTCTCGTGTTTATCCACGGTGATCAGTGGAATTCAATCGCAATCCCAATGACTTTTCCAGGCCTGTCAAAAACGACCTGAATTTAAAAAAATGTCACGAAATACTCGAAAACACTACTGTACTCACGTTTAATTATGCATCGCAAAAGATGCAAGAACTGGGTTTTACTCAAAAAGATAAATGACGGAATTAAAGGTTTTTAGATGCTTCCATTTCCGATGTCATAGACAAACCTTGCTTGAAGGTTGTTCCACTGGCCGTTTTGGCTGAAACAACTAATGATAATGGAGCATGAATCTCTCAGAAAATTTAAAATGCCTTCACTGACAATCTCCGTATACCTACTGTTTAAATAAGATAAAATAACATTAATGCAACGGTGTAACAAAATATAATTTAGAATTTGAATGGGAATAGTAGATACTCAACGAAGCACTTCAACTAATACTGATTAACAACATTGCCAATTATGCAAACACATAATTTTAGTAGGTATTACTACCAAACACAGGATGAATAGTTTTTCCAATATTGCGTTAAGATTTCAGCAGGTTCCCTGTACACGCTTCCATTGCTTCCTCTTTTGGTGAAATACGAATACCAGTATGGAAAAACATATAATGTTGAAAATGTACATTTAATACAAAAAATAAACATATTAGTTAAAAAAAATATACATGCAGGCCGCGCATGTCCAACTTCTCTAAAAAATCGTCACATTTGCAACTTTTGTTGTTCCCAATGGAAATAAATCATTTCGAATTAAATAAATCATTTCGAATTCATTTGAAAATATTTCATTGTCCCTAGAAAAAATATCCAACTTTCGTGGTAATTCCTTGATTTTTCCCGTTCACTGTTATCCAACGTTTTAACGCAACCTCCTCCCGCCGAATGAAATATTCTCCAAATCCTTCGGAATGCTCAAAAATCTTCCAAAACATACAATTTAACGACGTATCTCGGCGACCAGCTGTTACGCTGAGGGTCCATTTAGTCAATTGCTTTCTTGGTTCACAAAAGTGATTAATCCTGATTATACCGACGGACTCCCATAATTTTTCAGCGTCGGCACAACAGTGGCCGCAGCAAGATCACGTCGTTAACGCGATGGAAATAAAAATACGTATGACTTTAAAGGGACAACAGCTGGTGTTAATTCTTTGCTACGTTTAATGAAATACACCACTAAGAGACGTGGTGGGAGATTTAGAATTTCAAGGCTAGAGGGCACTCGCCTTTCAAATGTCCTACAAACTTGGAAACCTCGGTCGGCAAATAAATATTTCAGCAAGGAACATTACCAAGCGTCAATTTTATTTGAAAACCTCTGAAATCTTAGAAAAGGTAGATACACACCTTCCTGTACAGGATACATTTATAAAAGAAGAATGGAGACTCCCGAGTTATTTACGGCTTGGGATTTATTTTAAAAGAGGAACGATCAAACGATTACCATTGCAGGATCCTTAAATGATGGCAAATGATACAAAATGGAAATGATATAAAATTCTTAATATAAATGGTTTCGGCTACTGCTTTATATTACAAACTTCACCAACTTGTTTTTCCACAGTTGCATTACCTATATGCGGACTACCAAGTTAGTGAAGTTTATAAGCCAGCTCCATTTGAGATTCCATACGTAAACAAAATTCTATACGGGAATAAAAAACAGATACGACAAATTTAGGGAAAACGGAATTTGGACTTCCTTTGGTCGATTGATGACCGGAGTTTAGCTAACTATTTCGGATGGCTTAACGCCGAAGTCTATCATGATTAATATTCTACCAATTAAAAGTAGATCGGGGATGCTCCACGAAACATATTACACATCTTCGAGACCATCTAACGCACTCCCTCCTAACATCAGCCCCGTTTACCCTACATTATCCGCCTTCAGCTATTCATGCTTTCTACTACGCCTTACTGTCACTAGTCTAGTCCAAACTGTCAATTCTCTTTCTCCCCCGTCCCCATCATTCTCCCTCCTACCACAGCTCTCCGATTCATCCTTTCCATATTCAATATCATAACATTCCAATACCTAACGGTATGTCCTCAATCTTCCATTTTCTCACCTTCGTTTTTCCCCTCCCACATCTAATACTTCATAGTAATTAGCAGTTATTAGGAGAGGGACTGACAGATGAGATTATTTGCGCCATCAGGGATAGGCGAGTAATTTCGTAGAGGTATGATTTTCAGGGAATGGAGGAGGAAGGATGTGAAAAGAAACCCTGCGTCATCATTAGCCTACTTATAACACGCGCCAAGGGATAGCAGTTTAACGTCTCATCCGACGGACGGAGTAAGCACTTGAAGCGCTCTACAAATGGCAACCAAGTTGGAATCGGTATCCAACTGAAAAATTCTGCCAAGGTCGGAATTCGAATCCGGGGCTTCGGGGTGAAGAAACCAGTGCGCTAGCAACCGCACCACACCCGATCCCTACTTCTTCGTTTCTCTTCCTCTCCGTCCAGTGTGTTTCCATTCCCTTTCAAACCCACATTTCCTCCTCCTCCTCCAATTTTCGGTCACCCTCTTTCCTCAGACCACCCTTGAGTTCTTATGCACGCTACGTTCTACACCAAAATCTTTTGCTATCTTTTCTTCACGAATTAAACTACAGCTTCCGTCATCACCAAATAAATCCACCTAACCCCAACTGAGCACAGAGATCGTTATTTTCACAGCTCTAGGTTAAAATCACACCAATGGACAAGAGCAGGAAGAACCTTTCTTTATAATTATCTATAGCATAGCTGATTAAAACTACCTTTGGTCGGTCAGCATCTCAGCTGTCGAAAAACATTTCCGAAGAATATTTCCAAAACATCGAAGAATTACGCCATTTTAGTTTTGGGAAATCTAGCCATTTAGGTTACTTGACACAAATGAAATTGAAATAGTTTCTCACCGCAATAACGATGAGAGGGCAATAGTCGTTACCACAGGTTTTCTGGCGCAAATGAGCCCAGTGACGTTAACCCCAGGCAATTTACGTCTCAGGACTTACTATTCTCGTTTCTTAAGCTGGCTCAGACTTAAGCCGACTCAACATTCGTCCGAAAAACTCCTTCAAATGCGTGGGGAATCAAAAGTGGGAAACATCTTTTGTTGACGGCTGCTGTCACATTCTCCAACTGACAGAGCCCACACCGAAACCTGCAACTCTTCTCAGGACTGAAATAACTTGCTCAGGATTGTGGAACAGATATCGTAAAACGTCGAAACTTTCAATCAAGGCTTCCTGTTCGATATTGAAAGCAACCCTGACACTGTGAATTTCCGGTCAATTTAGGAATAATATTAGGGGAAGAATGGAATACACGGGTGTATGTATATATTTACACATTTACAAAACTGGAGCGAGTGACCAAAAAAATAAAGGTAAAGAGAGGGAAACGGGAAGGACGGCAAGGCCTAAGAAACGTCAAACCTTTGCAGGCGGCCAGTACCCTTTCTGAGTGGGGAAGGGAAAAGGTGCGCACGCGGTGGGCGGACGATATTATTTTTTCACGGGGAAGCGAATCCCTGCAGCAACCCCATTACCGACGAAGACCCCATCGCATGAAAAGGGGGAGCGGCGCCATGACCTTAAAAGGGTCCCCTCCCCCACCTCAAAGTGGGGGCGGGACGCCACCGCTTTCATAGATGGAATGGAAGGGAGCGCCCTGAAAAAAAAGCTTTCGTTCCACTGCATTAGGGCCTCTTCCCCCTTCACTGTGTGCGGAGTCCATGCGAAGGACGACTCGAATATGCTTTCGGTGCCCTCGACCGTTTAATCCCGTCCTTCATCATTTTTTTTGGGCATACGCAATTGATTCAGAGTGCACCGACAGTTTCCCCTGGGAGAAGAATGTGCCGACCTTCCCTCTCTCGAACGTGCTGGGATGCGCCTTGACCGGGACACTGCCTAATCCTCGTCCAACCCAATTCGTAAAGCCGGCATACGATCACGTATCCCTGCCTATTTTCTAGCATGACAAGTGCGCTGAGCGCAACAAGGACCCCTCGTTCACGGGCGCTCGTGAACAATCATATTCACTCGAAGTGCTCGTTATTGCTTCGGTTCGGTTGCAGGAACAACCCTGAGCGGGCGCTAGAATTTCCTAGGTCGGCAGTCGAGAAAAAGAACGATTAATATAAGGACAGGAAACGTCGTCTTAGTTCCCAGAAACGTCACGGAACATCTAAATTCGCAACAACACGCATGACTCGTTGAGGAACCTATGCAGGTCATCGTGGCAGGTTCTTGAGCAGATGAAATTATACTTTATGGTAATAAAAGTAAGTAGAAATTTTCAATAGAGAGTTATAATACGTTCGACGCGTTTCAATGCTAATGCATCATCTTCGGGTACAATACATTGAGGTACTTATATATCTATATTTATTGTGCGTGAAGGTGATGTATTGGCTTTAAAACGCGATTTACACATTGAAACTCACACTGGTAAATTACTACATACCTACTTACTTTTTCACCAACGAAACGAAAATTGAAGTAGTAAGAAAACCTAATGTTTCTTACTCCCTCTTTTTCTTTCCGTCCACTGATTGATAGTCAGTATTTCGCTAGACATCGCATAGCAGACCGACCTCTTTTCCGACATTCATATTTGTAACATAATGCAGCCAGCACAATTAGTCTGCTAGAAACGTTTGCAGCCCGCGGAATTGCATATTTTCAACCAGCCAATCAACATCAATAGCGGCAAGCAGAACAGCCGGTAAGTATAGAAATAGGAAAGTAAACTCCTATGTGAATTTGGCTCAAAAAAAGAGAGAGAGTAAGCTGAGTAATTTGCATCGACATACGAGATTTATAGACGACCCCATGAGCCACCTACGAAGTCTCTTTCGTCCATGGGCCTTAATATCAACGGCAATCAGTCAAAACTTTCGGTTGCAACTGGAACCAATTTTCACACCCTAAGCATTTCTTTAGCTACCACGACGACAATTTTGCTATCACAGCAGCAAAGATGAATCTAATACTGAAATTTGCTAACTCTTCAATACTTGAGAGATGAGATAAGAAGTAGACATGCGCGTGAACTTGAACGCTCTAGTATTCACATTAATGGCACCAACCCGATAAAGAAATACCGACCAATGCCCTCCCAAAGTTCTCGGCAATGGGGAAGAATCACCCATCCTTGATGAACTACATACGAGTACGCGAGCTAAAAGTGAACGAATAGAAAAATTATACGGCAAATGATGAAACAGGAGCACGCGACAATAATATTGAAATCACAGCAGGTGACAGAAAACTGAATGTAATAATTTTGTTGCTTGAATCATGGAGCCTAGTAAACTTGAATAAATTAAGACCGACCGTCGTGAAACCGCACAGACTAACAACACCTAATGAGCTCAATCTATCAGTCTGCGCCACTCTGAGGCGCCAGTAGGAGCTCCGCGGATCCCTGATCAAGGAGTACTGAAATATACCGGCTATAAACACCAAACCCCACCTCGAAGAACGCAACCTTTTACTCACAATCCGGTCTCTTATCCTCGGGAAAAAAATGGGATTCTCGGAAGTCACGGGCACGAGGAGAGAAAAAGCCGTGGGTGAAACCACTCGAGTTCTCTTTCCTTCCGATGGCAAAACGATTCCGCCAAGTGACGGCGGGAAATGGTAATGTGATGTGAAGTTAAATCGCTGGAAAGCCGCGCCAGGAAAGCAATACGATTGGCTCACGCGGAGGGAAGTGCCTCACCCTCCCCAAACCTCCGCCCTCTCACTCTCGGCTGCTCTTTATATAGCGACGAAATGAGGGAGAGAAGGGATGAGGGGGAGAAAAGAAGAGAAAAAAAGGGGGGGAAGAAGCGAGGGTGAGGGTATGGGGGAAGGGGTGGAGGGGGCCGACACTCCCCGACTCTCCACGTGTCCCTCGTGCCGAGGGAACAGCTGCGGAACTACGATGGGTTATGTAAATATAAACAAACCGTAGCCGAGGAAAAGCTAGTTTCCCCACCAATTCAAGGCTTCGTTTTTGAACAAACTCGGTTTTAAAAGCGCTTGGGAATATTTGGTTGCGGGTTGAGAGCTGTGGCGTCGATCAATTCGCCCCCCTACCTGACTCCCGCTCTTAATCTCCACATTTGTTTAACTTGGACTCATAAATAGCTTAGAGCGGCCCTTGAGACGGACACACGAAAATCAATATTCAATTGAACTACAGAGGAACTTAATATCGGGATTCGTACCCAGGAAGGAGGAAGAGACTTTATACTGGCCCAGCCCATCAGGTGACCAAAATTACCATGAGTGAGAAGCTCGAATCACGTTCCCAATCTCAATTATTCCCAGTTTCAGGTTTGATTTCAGACATGTCCAGTCTATATAGGAGGGAAATAAAAGGCCGACATCGCTCTATCATATGGGCAACGATTACGCAACCGCAACAGTTCACTATGCGGAGGACTTGAGTGATCAATTAAACCATCGTAAGGAAACGGAATATACACTGTTGGCTGGAAAAAAGGATGAAAACTCTCAAGTAGACAACATATTCCACCCCTAGACAATGTAATGGGGACGCGCACGATAAGGAAAGATAAAAATGTATACGCATAAAAAGAAGAAATATCATTTATCGATTAAGTTTATGGTCCAAACTGGTTCCCGAGCAGGTCCTTCCAATCGATGAAATATAGCAGAAGTCGTCAAACCCCATCCGGGGCAAGAGACGCATTGGGAATTTTTACAGACGGGAACCACGATTCCGGCAAGAGGCACTAATGGAGCATTTAGGGGCAACTAGACAACCATTACGAGAAACGCGTAGCGAGCATAAAAGGTAAAACAAGAGAAATTCAAGGGCGTCCAGGTGCGACTGCAGGCGCTTCAAAGGTTTGAGTAAACTTGAGTTAAAGCCCTTGCCCCCTTCAAAGCTAAAAATTTATAAAACCACTTTCAAGGTACAAGACCAGCACGAGCGCGAGATTCTTCGATTCATAATCCCTTCCTTTACTCCTCCCCACCTTCGACTTCCTCTTGCTCAACCTCCTCCCCACTCCTCCAAATGATTCTCGCTCATAATTTATCTCCCCCGAATTTTGCCGCAATGGCTCTAACCCCTAACTGAAGTCCCTCGCGTCCACGTTACCAACGACATGGCCACGGATTCAACGCCGAATGACACGAAATGCATAAACATAAAACTGTAAGCGAAATGCTCCCGGGTAATTCGGAAATTTCACGCATATCCGCTCGAATCAAAACGCGTTGGTTCAGAACGTTTGGTCTTCAGGGGGGATGCATTTGTCTTTGCTGCCCACGCCAGCATGGTTTAAAAAACCCAAACTCAGACTTCTATCCATTTATCCCCCTTAAATCAATACCTCACACCTTGTCTAATTCACCGCGTCCGTATATATTCTCCCCTTCGAGAGGTAAACGGTTCCCAGGACCAGGTGGCCCCAACGCCAAGAATAAGGACCATTGTCTGAATGCCAGTTTCCTGCATCGTCCCTACCCCCTAGTTAATCACTAATATTTCATCCAAATACCCTACCCCTCCCGTCTCTATATAATTAGATGCCACAAATCATTTACTTCATACTACGGAAATGATTAGGAATGGCAAAGTTCCAAGAATGAGGTATCCAAAAAAAATTAATTTACCGGTACACAATAACTATAGAAATAGCGAGTAATAGTGGGTGACTTTGTAATTATCTCAATCATTTTTGAATTATTTTCTGAATAGATGAATCTGGACTTGTGTTATGAACCTTAAATGGAGTTTGGTGTGAATTTATCCTTTACATTTAAAAAGGATGCTGTTCTTAAGGTTTTTGCACTGCATGCACAACACAAGAAGAGAGCAAAAAGTAAGCAATAGTTTCGAATTCAGCAATGGCACAGAAAGAGCTGGAATTGAGTATTCTTAATATCCTAATGAAGAGATTTAAGCTGTCTAACGGCATACTATCACCAATTTTATTTATCCGATAATAGTGCTTCATTAACTTCATGGATTTATATCGTTTAAAAATCCGTTAACCTATAAAATGTTTTTATGAAGACAACTTATACTTGTACATAGGCATTTCGGCCATCTAGGTGGCGGTTGACAATATCATCAATTACAGTAATCAACCCGAAGTTCGGTTTGGTAAGTGAGGTAAG
>LYUA01000750.1:76648-87834 GCA_002093875.1 Calopteryx splendens
TGTTACCTTGCTCTTGTTCATGTTTGTATGTATATGTCTCTTATTATGTGTCTTGATATATATGTCACTGTAAGCAACACTGCTGTATGTGCACAATTTTCTTTAAAATAAAAAAAATAAAAATGTCCGGAAGTTTCTTTGGGCTCATAAACCCCTCACAAGGCTAGGTTCATAAAATTTCCCAAATCCGAAAGAATCTTTATATTGATTGATACGTGATTTAGCAACCATTTCCCCTTAGACTGGTTAATAAACATCACGACGCCCACTTCAGAGGACACTAAAATCCTTTAAATTGCAAAGGATTTTTATGGTATAATTTATATTCATGAAGTGAATGTGAGTTCACTATATTATATTCTATGAAAATTGACGCATCGAAAACAGAACCAAGATGACGCTTGAAGGAATTGATTTTGACTCTCGTGTAATAAAAATAAGCTGTTGTACTTTAAATACTTAACAGCGTAACAAAATATCAACTTTTAAACTATTGTTTTGGACCTCTATCTCTGGGATTATTCTTAAAAGTCACATACTAATCTACATCACTGTTGGAACTAATTGCAGCACTTGCTCAAGCTACAAACCTCCAGTATTATCTTTCATTAAGAGACGCCTCATTCAAGGTATTTACAATCGTCAGTTAAACTAATAGAAGGTTCCAGAGATTAGAAGAAAATATTTTGAATATGTGAAGCACTCAATGAAAAAGCCCAGGAAAATATAGTCTCATCATAAATCTTTGAAATCCACTCACCTGGTAAAGGCCTTGAGGAGTTCGGTAATTAGTGTCCCTCGTTTCATCGCGCCATTTTCCGGGAAATCCCTTGAATATGGCTGTTAATTCAGACCCGACAATGGTAAGCATTACATAGTTACTTCCTGGATTTGTTGCATTCAACCACATCCTGACCCTAATTGTGACTTCGCCGGACAAGTAAACCTTGTCGACCACCCCACACGCATAGCTAGTCCCCGCATGAGGTTTAATGTATCCTTTTGAATTATTGTAAGGGGGAACCCCATTTTCCACCAGATTTTCAGTGTTCACTTTTTCCCAGGCTGCTATGTTATAGCAATCACTCAAAACTGAATCTCCCCCCTCAAAGTCCAAGAGTGTGGAGGCAGTGAAAGGAGCCAGGAGAGAGAAGATGAGGCATTGGGTAAGTAGAACCTGGAGAATCAAGGAACTGAAAGCGGGCCGCATATCCCATGAAATGAAATGCGATGTCAACCAAATGAGAATAAGGTTCTCTACGGGAAGACATTGTCCATGATAAGGTTCGTAAATGGATTAAGACTTTGAGACTACTGAATAGGAGAACGGCACGACGTTATCTGGGGAGTATTGATGAAGCGAAATGCCACGAAATTTAATGTTAAGGTGACAGGTAGGAGAGAAAAAAAACCGACGGATTGTTTGTTCGTGTGAACGCAAGTTATGAAAACAATAAACAAACAAATATCGTTATCACGGCTGATTGGCGGCTCTCCACATCATCCACGCCATTCAGGAGAAGATAACTGGGCGAGATACGGAAAGGGGAGCAGAGGGAGGGAAAATACTTGCTTTACAAGTACCATATACATAGGTAGATTACTCTGAGAGTATTCTACGAAAACCTCCCCATAGTGGCAAACGTCATTCCAGTACCAATTGCGCGAATCTAATTGCATTCATTATATTGCAAATGTAGAGCCTCTAAACACCACAAACAATCTGACATACTAAAAAAGACACAGAAAACTGCTCCAAAATCGAGCGATGTCATATGGAAGAGAGCGGGACCACGTTCGAATCCCGTTAGATGCTTCTCTGTCCCACAGGACGGGAAAATTTCGTGTCATAACTTTGGGAGGGTGGTGGCATTTATTGTTTACTACGTTGTGCAATTATGCTTCCTTTGAACGCTTAAATAATTGATAGAACCGGGACTCCACCACATGTTGAAACCAGAGCAGACTTGAGTACGTCCGATAAAATTTCGACAGAATGCGCGGAAGACCAGACTTCAGACCGGGTTTTTTTGCGTCGAGTCTCCTGCCAAGAGCAGCTACTCTCTGAGTGTATCGCCTTCTAGGTCAAGGGCTCTCTTTTGCGTAGAAATTACAGGGCAAAGTGTCCAAGCAAGGACAGCGCACTTGCTGTCGTGGCAGTCAAGAGGATGCTAACTCAGACCCCTTCTCACCTATGAGTGGTGCTCGCTGCTTTTAAAAAGGCCGCCTTAACAGACGGTAAAACGAACGCGGCAAGTATTGAAAGGACTGTAACCAGCAAAATGTCGAAAGAAGTTACGAAGGACAAAGCGCTATCGTCTAAGAACGAGAGTGGCATCCCGAAACTAACACAGCTAGGGAATGCTGCACACTCTTATAGTAAAATTGCGCGGAATGATGACTTTCCAACTGAAAAACATGACAGCTGAAACAAGGGGAATGAACCTGCTGGTTATGCTCTCATGGATTTCCAACGGCATTGTGGAGCAGAAAACTAAGAAACTCCTAAGCTTGATGACGAAACAGAATATTGGAATCTGTGCAATACCTGAAACTAATCTAAGACCTATAAGGTACTGGGAAGGTATGGGATATCGCATCCTTAGAAAGATAGACAAGTCGAACCCAATCAACGACCCACCGAAGGTATTGTAACACTCACAAGAAAAGATGTAAAAACAAACTAAATTCCAAAAATGGATGCGGAAGACTTTGATGTGGTTGTTGAGAAAACTAATAGCGGCATCGGAGGTGTAAATTGTTTCTCTTACTACCTCTCATGGAAAAAAATAAAAGTGAATTTGCAAGCCCACGTCATACGGCAGTAAAATTATGCTAAAAGTCCACACTGAAACTGTCCACGAGAAAATAAATGAGGAAGAAAATGAAATAACTGGTTCAAGACCTACCGGGATTCATATGCGCACCCTTGCAACCTACAAGATTTGGAGAACGGCATATAATTGTATATTGGAATTATATATTGGAATATAATTTCTACATTCTAGCCAAAGTTATCCGAATAGGTGGAGCTAAAACCCAGACTCGCCTCTCCAGTGATCACTTCAGGATGCATAGAGAACAAAAATGGAGAGAAATACTGTCCTTATACTAAAAAGATAGATCCATATGGTAAATGGCATCTAAGATGAGAGGTAATGAGAAGGTGGATTCTCCACTCAAAACTAGGCACGTTATATATTGCATGCTAAGGGCGCATGGCAGAATACTTGGAAATCATTCTTAGCACAAAGGACGATGTCTCACCCAACGGGATTACAGCTAGAGTTAAAGTAAAAAACTAAACTCCAAAACTTGAATTTAAGGAACTCATGCACATAATAAAAAATCATCCCAAAGAAAAGCAGTAAGCCCGGATGAAATCCCAAAGGAGGCGATAATCCAAATTCCCAAAGCGGTGGGTTAATACTAAATAAAAATAGCATAAGGCTCACTAAACACGGGAAATTTCCCCCTTCAATGGAAGTTAAGATTTGTTTACCTGTATTCACAACAGATTAGGAAGAGGTCTTACGACGAAAGATTTTCGTCCGATCTCACTAATCTTGAATCTTGAAAAGGTACTTGAAAGGTTGGTTCTGTCTTATTTAGGATAAATCTTGGAATAAAAATAATCCACATGAGAAATTTGGTTTCTGTAGAGAACTTTCGACGAGAAACCAAATAAACAGAGTAACAGAAGTAATTTCTGACTCGGGAAACAAAAAGAGGCACCATCGGTTCCTTTCTAGACGTCTCGAAAGCTTTCGAAAGTCTTGAACAACTGACATATGCAAACAATGAAAAACTGAACGATACCCAGCCTGGCTAACAAAATGGACGAAATCATAGGCCAGTGGAAGAAAATTCAGAGTGAAATAGAACCAATCCCATTCAACACCAAGATAAATAAAAGTGGGACTCCCTCAGGGATCAGGGCTATGGACAACCCTTTTAAAAATCACTACATCAGACGTCCCTATCCAAGACATGATTAGAACACGCCAGTACCCATGTATGTAGACTATGTCGTATCGTCTACATAGAAAGCCACTGAAGTGGTTGTGCCTTCTCAGTGCATCAAACCTGGCCACGCTGTAAATACATAGATAGGTAGTAGGTTTAGATTTATAGGGTGCATCGACAACTGTGATCATTTTGCATCTAGCACAACGTATTTTGCATTTATTTCAAAAGTAAATAATAAATACTTGAAAAGGGAATAGTAATTAAAACTTCAACAAATATTTTTTTTCACAGGCCAGTTCCCTTCAGAAAAGATATGGAAATCTTTGTATAGAACGTATACTAGGCTACCGCTGATGCCCAGCTATTTGCGCGTATCTCGGTTTTAGTCGCACTCCATCAGGAGGTTTTGCACACTGAGAGGACAGACACTGTCATCACACGTAGGCGGAATCTTCTCTTCTGTGAAGAGGCATGAGTGGGTCTGGGTGAAATGCCCCATTCCCTGTTGTGTGCTGACGACTTCCTCACTTCGACTGTTCCTGATGAAAGGGGGCCACACAGACGGTGCCGATTTTATGGTGCGCAATTTATTCTTATAGAAGCTTTCCCAGTGATCACACCATCACTTTGCTATGACACTGCGGAAGGTGATCTGTTGGTCCTCGAATGGTCCCAGCTTTGAGGTCAAATGTGGTAAGTTGAAAGCTTCCCTCACAGAAGCGTCGGCCATCTCATTTCCAGCGACTCCCACGTGCCCAGGTACCCACACAAAAAGGAAATAGTTTCCCTTCCTAATAAGGGATAGGACGGTTGATAGTATTGCCTGTACTACATGATGAACGGGGGAAGAAGCCGGAAATAGGGCTGCAGCACACTCATGCTATTGGTGCAAATAGTGAAGGAACGCCAAGTTCCCCTGACCCCATCTAAAGTCATCCTGATGGTCTGAAGCTCCGCAGTGTACACAGTACACAATAGGCTAAGCCTGACCTGGATGGATCCGCGATAGGAAGAGTCCGCGCTGGCACGTCCTCAACTTTGGCCATCCGAGCATACGGTAATGAATTCCTTGTAATGGTCCCGAAATTCATTGAAAAAACTCTGGAATTCCAGGGCAATAGTGTACAAATTCTCCCACGCGTTAAATATTGATATAAACCCTGATCGTTATAATTAGATAAGCATTTTAAAATTTCTTATTTTAAAAAGGTGTTTTTCGTAGTGCAAAAATGGAAGTTTTCTGATCAATATTTAAAAAATACATATATGTATAAAAAAGTTCATATTAGTGTTCCGCGGAATTAAAAACTAGGAATTTAGTGGTCGGTGATACTCGAAGGTTGGCGACCGTTGTTCTATGTCATCCCTGGCCTCTAGTCTGCTGAGCACAAATCGGTATTTATCATATCTTTTTATCCCAGCGTGAACTGGTGACGCATTTCCTAAATCTATGCCTGACCATAGTGTTATCCAATCGATATCTCTCGGAATATCCTATCATTTTCCATGTGTACTTACGTCTATTGCGGATTTAAGCCATGTATTAGTTATAACTAAGCCATTTATCCAGCAATATTCTATAGCTTTCTCATCGCGAATATTTCTTATCCCTAAGCCGTACTACCTCAATCTCATCTTTACCTTTCCACCACCACCGCCAGTTCCAGTCCCCTAACACTATCAAACGTTTTCCTCGAGGACTACCCTCAATCATTTCTTCTAGTTGGTCGCACACACTTTCCATCTCTTCCTCCCTGTATTCACTTGAAGGCATCTAAACCAGAATTAGAACCACATTCGTTGGATTTTTCTTATGCTTTATGCTACTGTTACTCCATGCTGGCTCTCTTCCCCTCCGCTGAATATTACTCAAGAATTATCACTCCAATAATTTCCACTATCCTATCCATCAATCACATCTCGCAAAAGCCTAGCATATTAGTATCTCCTCGCTCCATCACCTGTTTGATGTTCTATAGCTTCCCTTCCTCATCATCTTCTTAGCCATTTCAAGTCCCTATTTTTAAGCTTGCGTTCCTCTTCTTATTTTTATTTTCTGCTCCTTTCGATTCGGCTGTGCAAGGTTTTCATGTGATGACGACCATGGAGGCCTTGGCTTCCCCGCTGCTGGGCACGGAACCTGTCCTATCGGGCCTCGCCGCGTAGTTGCAAGGACTCATTTCCATATTTGTCTCCATCATGTTTTCTTGGGAAAAAAATAATTGAGGTGATTTACCATTGCCATCCTCAATAGTTTTTTTAACGTGACATCATAACTTAAAGGGTCGCCCCACTGGGATCAGACGCCTTTGAAGCCACTGAGGAACAGAAGCTGCGTAGACTTCCTTTCGTCTAGCTCCTACCCTTCCAATTTTCTGGCATAGGTGAGCCTACCAGTAGCCATATCCATGCATCCGCAAGCACTGCTCTAGGGGTCATTAAAACACGCAGGTCCATCCACCACGTCAAGACTTTAGTCCATGAGGAAGGTGAACAGAAATAGGCAACAGAAAACTATCTTAACCTTAAATTTGGCATGGGCATGGCAATCTTAGCAGTCCACCTGTGACAGGGGAAAATCGATGTGCATGGCTCTGAAAAAACGTTATCTCCCCTACCATCGAAGAATAAGCATTTACACTACCGTTTGACACATGTTATTCGAGATAAGAGGATTTTACGACTCTCGATACTATCACCACAAAGGAATCCGCCGAGGAATTTTATGACCGAGATATCGATGGCATTTGCCATATGAATGTTGACACCTTGATTACACATCTCCCCGTCCATTCATCCACCATTGGGAAAAAACGGGTGTAAATGAATTCTTACTTCATTGAAGATTCTTCCACTGCCTAAATCCCTTCATTTGAAGTCATTAGACCCAAGATAGTGGACGAATGGATTCATTTATTTTGAGCCATAATCTTAATTCCGTATCTAAGGAAAATAGGCAAGATTTCGCGTGTGTACTACAAATAAAACGCATGAAATTTGTATTAATCTCAGTGATGTATACCGCCGAAATGCATCCATTAGCTTCTAAAGTTAATGCCTTGTTGAAATAGCCACGTCTCTCTCTTAATGCTGGTTCCTTTAAGCTGCGTGCGATATGAAGTCCATCTCCCTCTCCGAGTTCTCTTTATCATTCTTGATATAATATACATCCATGAACTACTTCACCCTTTGAACCTACTTTACCACAAGTTTTAAGTTCCACAGGACAAATTTTCTTCCAAGTTAGCCCCAAGGGCACTTGTTTAAATGCATCCTGTGTACTATGTGACACGTATTAACCGTTTATGTATACTTTTGCATACACTCAAGGATATTGCATGCAATGTGTCCCTCTAAAACTGAAATTTTAGAGGCCATGAAAAGTCGCGAAAAAAGATTTCTGTAGAAAAGCAATTCCATTTCCATTCCAACTACAACAATTTAATATAAGTTTATTTTTTATCTGAATTTTGGAAAAATAAGAGTGGTATAATACTTGTAAAAAGTTTTTTTTTCTCCCCAAGTAGGCAGAGTTTACGTGATGGGAGGGCTTGCTTGTTCATATGATTCCTACAGTGTTTCTGTCGGGAGCATAAAATTGCTCCTGGTAGAGTTTCCCATACCCTAAAGGTATAAAGGTAGGAGCCAGACAAAAGATAGTTAACCCAGTGTCTGATCCTCAATGCGGCAACTGCAAAGGTGGCTGCCCCCAGTGGGGTAGCTATTTAACTGATGATGTCACGTTCAAAACACTATCGAGGGAATCAACGAGAAACCACCTCAATTATTTTTCCCAAGAAACCCTGGTGAACATGGATACGAAAATAGTCCTGGCAACTACGGGGCCACGCCCACAGGGGAAGGTGCCCTGCAAGGCAGCGGGGGTAACAACGCCTCGAGCGGTCGTCTTTACTCGAAATCCATGCGCAGCTGAATCGAAAGAAGAAAAGAAGAATCAGAATAGGAGCGATACAGTAAGAATGTGGACTTGGAATTTTAGGACGACAATGAAGACATGGAAGTTAGAAAATATCAAACAGGTAATGGAGGGAAAAATATTGATTGATATGATAGGCTGGCGAGTGATGAATGAGAGGATAGTGGGGATTATTGAAGAAATAGTTATAGAGATATATGCAGCGGAGAGGAATAAAGCCAGAATGTGTCATTAAAAAATTAGGAATAACAGTAGAAAATTTTATGCGAGTAAATGCTATAATATTATTTATAGAGATTAGATTAAAACCAAGAAACGTGGCTCTTATTAACGTTTATATGACGACAAGTAGGAAGAGTTAGACAGTGGATTGAGGGTATTACTCGAGAAAAACCTTTATTAGTGAAGGAATGGAGCTCGGTGGTGATAGGTGAAAGGAGAAATGGAATAGAAGTAGGGGAGTACGGCTTAGATATAAGAAATGGTCGAAGGAGGATGAATTAGACTTTTTATGGAAGAATGGCTTAGCTAAAGCTGAAACTTGGTTTGAACACGACCATAGACGTAGGTACATATGGAAAAATCTCGACAGATCTATGGAGTTATCAATTATATTACTAAAAATAAATTCACTTTCACCGTTAAGAAACGACCTCTCCTTTCCTTTATTTAACAACTGATGTAATAAACTCCATGAGAAACGCTCTTTCGGTGGCCTGCGGTGCATTGTGTAAATTTGTTATATTCAATTCCAATCTTATTGCTCTCATTTTAATAAAAAAAATTAAAATAGATATTTCATTTTTGAGGGTAATTGTTACAGATTATTAAAATATTCGAACGATTCACTGCGAAACAAACTACCTTTCGTTGAAGATATTCTAGCCTACAAGCATGTGCGACGCACCGTTTGCGTCGGCTGAATTATATGCCTACAGGATGCTTTCGTTCAAGGTATTTTTAAATCTCTCAAGGTGACTTTTTTTTGACATCGGGGTATTCTTATTGAAAATCTGAACGCAAACGGTTCGTCATACACGCTAGAGGAGTGAAATACTTCCAATTAAAGTCACACTTGAGGTGTTAAATTAAGTTTAAGGAATTTGTTGCAAGAAACATTTATTGGAAATATGCAGCAATGCCAGCTGATGAAATTAAATTATTAGATTCTTCTAGTGAATGACAGAATGCTTTTCCATAAAACAAATAAATGTTCGAAAACAGAAAAATCTCGATGGTAGCGAAATAGGCATCTTAAAAATGTTCTCGAAAGGAAAACTCTCTCAGTTAAAGAATCCGAAAAAAATTAGAAAATTTTCTTCAAAGACTTGACATTCATGACTTCCATTCTTCCATTAGATCTTCCATTAGATCATTCCTATCGGAAATGAGTTCAAAAAGCGATACAGTCTGCGGGATAAATCTTTAATACCAATATGGAATGGAGACAAAAAGTCAATATATAATCTATGATTTCCATCCCCTTTGTTTTTACGTTCAATATTTAATCAAAAGCTAATTATACCATTCGAAGAGACCATCAAGTCGATAGCAGAGTATTCTCCTGTTACAGACTCTAAACGGGTCTTCTCTTAGTCATTAATTAGAACCAAATTAAAATATGCTAAAAACTTCTCTAAAGTACGTCCTCTTGCATTACAGGATCTTGAGGGTGAGCCCCATAGGGTGCTGTGGCATTAAAGTCACCCAAGAGAACAAACGACTTGGCCAGCTCATTGATGAGGTCTTCAAGTGTCTTAAAGGTTACTGGGGGCCATTCGGGGAGGTATACGTTTCAAAATGTAACCCTTCAGGGACCGTAACCGCCACTGCATGTAGGGACGTCAGCAGATCCACTCGGGATGTGTATAAGGTCTCACGAATGACTGCAGCTACACCACCTTGCTCCCGTCGTCCACTCAGGTCATCGTGTCGTAAGATAGAATATCCCTTGACTTTCGGAGCATCTGTGGCCTTAAAGTGCGTTTCCTGTATGAAAACACAAGTTGGGTGAAAATGCTTTATTAAAATCTGAAGCTCCGACAGATGTTTAATATAGCCATTCATATTCCATTGAATAGTGAACATGAAATTTTTTCTTTATAAAAAAGGGGGGCTTCAGCAAAAAAAAATAGTCTGCCTCCGTGGGAGATACTCGTACTAGCGACTCAACTTCTGCTTCCTCTTTTCATTCCGATTTTGGAGAAATATTTTAGTTGGTTTTCATCCAGCACTCCATCTTCCATTTCCTCCTCGTTCATCATGTCCACCTCGTTTGAGGTGGACGGCATTGGAGTTTTATCCTGTTGTTTTCCGTGATCAATCACCGAAGACTTTGAGGGTTTAGTGAGACAGCCTTATATTGGGCGTTTTGTTTAGCCTCTTTCGAGGTGATAGGTTTCTGTGGTGTTTGTGATTTGCCCTTTTCTGACTCTTCTTTGGCCTTTCAATTAATAGCTTCCTGCGTTTTATTTTCTGCCTGGGTGCTCACGGAGTTTGTTTTTACTGCAGCTACAGCAGCAAAGGATTTTGAGAACTTGGGTTCCATTAGGGTCCTATATTTTTCCCTGGCCTCTGAATATGGAATTTCTCTCTTACCTTAATTTCTACAATTTTCCTTTCTTCCTGGATCCTCGGGCACTCTCGCGAGTAAGCCGGGTGAGGTTCCTCACAGTTGACACAGAAGAAAGGAAAGGCGCAACTGTTAATTACATCATGCTTCTCCTTGGCGCATTTCGGGCAGGTGGATTCACCCTTGCACCTTTGAGCTACGTGGACGAATTTTTACCGATTGTAACATCGTAATGGACTGAGTATATATGGCCTAACAGAGCATGGCTGGTAACCGACTTTAACCTTTTCAGGCAATATGTCCAGTGCAAAGGTTAGGACTACCGAGGTGGAATTAATTCTCTCGCAGTTCCGCCTTGTTTTCAGCCTGCGACAGGGAATGACTCCTTGAGAAGCCATTTCCCTCGCTATCTCATCCTCGTCCACATACATCAAATCATAACATGAAATAACTCCAGAGCAGGTATTCAACTTTGTATGCAACTCTACATACACGGGGATGTCTTGCAGCTGTGTCATAGAAAGGAGCTCTCACTTTGAATGTCGTTCGCAGTCTGTATGAGCAACGTCCCATTCCTCATTTTTTCACACTTTCTAAGGGGCCCGGATTCCAGGATTCCGGATAGCCTGGGTGGTTCTGGGCCTAAGATTTTGGCTCATTGTTTGAGAGCGGACGGAATTTGCTAATTGCTGGGTTGAGGGTGGGGGA
>LYUA01000750.1:196107-206441 GCA_002093875.1 Calopteryx splendens
GAAAGGAACTGGCCCTCCTACCCTGATGTTTGAATTTCACACACCGTTGGGCTTAGTACTGGGTGAGCTCTGCCCCCACCTACCAAACCGACCCTCGGGTTGATTACTATGGTAGGTGGTACTAATATTACATCACTTGGTTGTTATTCTAATCTTATGCCACATTTTGAGAGACATTATTTGACGGGAAATGATGCCAAATAATGAAATTATATTGTATGCATTAAGTTTGCTCAATTTTATTTGATTGAGGGAATTTGCAAAAGCAGCTTTGTGTAAGCAATTCAAAAGGTTTTCCTTGCCAAAAAGTAGCAATTTAGTGCATGCAAAATGAATCGGTATCAATGAAAATCAGTAAGTGGATTTTACAAAATTTTTCATTTCTTCCATGATGAGTTTTTATAATAAACTTTTTAAATAATAGCTGAAATATATTTTGAGCCTTCTGCATGCTATGCAACATATTTTTCATTTCCTAATTCTTCCCTCCTTTCACTTTGCATCATTTAACCATCATCTATGTCACCTGTTACCCTTTATTCACCATAACATTCTTTCTGTTGCTAGCAACACTCAACTATATTATTGGTCATTGATCCTTCCACATGGAGGATGTTTATTTATGGAGTATGAAAGAAGCTATTTATAGGAACATATATTTTCTCTTCTGAAAATTTGAATATCTCTACATAACTCCTCTTGATCAATGTCACTCTTCTGCCAAACCCCTTCCACCCAATGTGAGTGATATAATAATTGAATGAATTCAATTAATGGTATATGTAAGTGTAATTAGTATCTCTCGTATGTAGATAGAGATGCTGATATGGAATGTGAAATAATTTAGCCTCATGGATTACCACATAAAATAATAAGTTGAGAGTGGATGCATTTATGCCTAAGAGACACTTTAATCGCCTCAAATTTCATGAGCAACAATTTGTGTACTTCACAGTACCCAATGGAATACATAGCATTACAATGTGATAATCGTATAAAATTATTGTACGATGAAGACTGTTGGAGATGAAAAATAGCTGAAATACCACAAACTCCCTAAGTGTTACTGCCTTCACTCTAGAAAGTGCAAAATCCAAGACCCTTAAAAATATGGCATCCATATTTCAGCTTATTGATTTCGTCAACTTTGGCTAAGGTGTTGAACTAGCAACTTTCCATTTATGAGGGAAGTGCCTGCTACAATGATGCGAGAGCTAGTTAACGTTTCAAGGAGTTGCAAGGCTGCAATTTCTGCATAAGATACCCCTCCAATGAGCAACACCAACACCACTCGTGCCACAGTTTGGTGCTCAGAATGCACCTTTTCATCCAAAACTGTTGGACCCGGAATCACTCGCAACAATTCCTCTATCACGGACTTAGACTCTTTTTTCAGTAACAAGTGCACCAACTGACAAACAATTGGGATATAAATTCCATTAAAAACATATCCCATGCCTGCGGCATCTTTTAAATTATGAGTATTACTTGCATCAGGGAAGAGCTTTAGCTTTTGAGCAATCATCCTGAAGGAGTTCTGTTTTGGCATTGACACAACTTGAGCCATTCGATTGGCCAATTTACCTGCTGTATCACCCACACCACCAAAAGCTGAAGGCAATAAACTATTGGGTGTGGGCATGGAATACAGACCAACTTTTTCCATGTTATAGAATGTTACTATATGTTTATAGCCATAAGTGTGCAAGAATTGTGATTTAAGTGACATGGATTCATCATAAGTCATACCACTTTCAGTGAGGGATAATAGAGCAATTAGTCGTAGTACGATGTAGCTTGAGGTTTGTTTCGCCAAACAGTCTTCTATGTAAGCTATGCTCTCCTTTTTATTTTTACCTCTAACTATGTTTTCTTCAACATTCTGGAGTTCTTGATATTTACCTCCCAAATTTCCTATTATACCTTCACATGCTCCAATATGATAGGACAATGACTGCCTTAATGACATTACATTTCGTATTTCATTTTTGATGTGATGTTTCAATTTACTTAGGTCTGCTGTTTTAAACTGAGCTAGTTTATTTTCAAGTTCCTTAGCCTTGCTTTTAAGTGTAGAATAGACATCAGAAAAGTGCT
Organism: Calopteryx splendens; assembly: GCA_002093875.1. Lineage (NCBI taxonomy): Eukaryota > Metazoa > Arthropoda > Insecta > Odonata > Calopterygidae > Calopteryx > Calopteryx splendens. The sequence continues at coordinate 198,205 of LYUA01000750.1, forward strand.
TGTTTTTAATTTCATTATATATTTCATCTTTACTATTCAATAAATATGTAATTTGGTTAGATTTTCCAGTCACTTCCTTGCTAAATTCCACAGTGCCACATTTTATTCCAAAAACTTCATCCAACAGTCCTGTGTATGTGACAGATGTGAGAAGGCTAGATGTATAATCAATGCTGCGGTCCATAACAACCATGTAACCAATTTTGCTATTGTGTGTTTCTGGCTCACCTAAATCTTCAAAGTATGAGTTAACCATACCACTAACTATTTTAGAAAGCTTTCCTTGACTTAGAACTATTGGTATTTTTCCATAAGTTAATTGTAAAGACCACAATGATTTGGCAACACTCTTCAGCAAAGAATAGTCCCCATTTAAAAAGGATGTCTTGTAAATTTGGGGTATTTCAAGGGATAAAACATGTTCATCAATAGGAATCAACTCCCAGGAAAAAACGTACACTTTGATTATTCCACTGAGTCCTTCTTCCTCAATTAGTTGATCTATTGATAATAAACCACACGGCACAAGAATCAAATGATGTACAATTTGTGTATCTTTCTGACGAATAGCACGGACTTGATTGACTACATGTTTTGCTGTGATTAAATCAGCATACACCAAATAAACTAAATGTGAATTAGCAGTTGTCACATCTGATTTTTCCAGTTTCAATATTTTCTCAACCCCATGGGACCTGAAAGGTGCAAGAATAGCTTAGTACCAAAAAAATCTCATCATTTTAGATACAGATATTTTCCATACCTTAGGATTGTAACATCCGTTATTCGATCAAGTGGCTTCATTATTGACGGATCAATCACCAAGTCTTTTTTCCCAGGAATACGATCTAAGATCTCAGTTAGCTTTTTCTGAGATATTTCTTTTAAAAATTCCATAGTGGACACGTGAACGATATTCAGCGTTTAAGATCGATTTCCCAATAGTTTTAGATGCAAAACCATCTAAAAGAAAACTGTTATGAGACGAATTAAATTTGTTGCATTTCGTAAATATACTAGCAGTAGGGATTTACGCACAGCTGTACGAATTCGTTACACAGATGTTTTCTTTGCTTTGAATCTCGGCATCTCAACCACTGATACTGCCATCTATATTTCCTTCTCCTTGGTTTTATTTATTTTTAATGATGGAAATATATGTCTGGAATTCTAGCTTCATCGCATTCAGTACGCCATATTCAGGGGTAATGTGAGGTTTTATCATATTTTCTATATTAAAACTTAGAGAAGATATAAAAGCAATTTTCCCCCAGAAATACCATGATTGGATGCGCAGTTTCGGTAGTCGTTTAGTCTTTTTTACTGACGTCATAACATCCGAGTACAAGTCTCGAGTTCAATCCAATCATCATCTATTCGTGTGTAGTGCGTCCGGGTCTGAAGGTGGTGTAATTATTGTAAATAGCAGTAATACTTTTCTTTAATGAGCGGAGGATTTCATTAAAGGTATGTTATCGTTGTGTAGGGATCATATTTTAATGTTTCTTGATTCTGTATTCGTTTGTTTACTTGTTACTATTAAGTGCCTCGACAACAAAACAAACTTGTGTACGGCAAGGTCCCGTAATGCTTCCTTATTCAAAATCATGAAGTAAACTAGACATATTACTATGTATTTAATCTTACCCAAAAATCTATTTTAATAATTGAAATATGTATGAAATTCACACAGAGGTGATTATTCCTCGTCTAATATGGGGGTCTTCAATTTGCAGTTATTTATCACATCGCTGGTTACTTATTTTGCTTTGTATTTATTTACAGTTCCATTGCAGGCGGAATTTCCTAACATCAGGACCTGAAAAAAAATGACCAGTGTGAGGTGTGGATTAGTTTCAGCGAGAAAGTTTGTTATCACAAGAAATTGTAAATTACAGCATGGTGAGTTGTTAACAGTTTTGTTCATTCTGCAACATGAAATATTTATGCAATTCATTGTTTTTCTCTGTTCATACAATACTGACATACTGTAGGTTTTAATTGAAATTATTGTACTCTGGTAAATTAGCTGGTAGATTGAAACCTTAGGTACCTGAAGTAGGTACATTGTATCACATGAGTTTTGTTTCACTTGTGACTTCTGCCCACCAATCCAAAAAGTCACATAGTTAGACTTTTTAATTGTGCAGGCACTGAGAATTATTATTTCACAGATATATGCGAGTTCGGTCACTAATAGTATTCGGGATTCAGGAACAAGTAGTTTAGCCACAACATCCACCATGCGACGTCTATCTGGCTCAAATGCAAGGTGGTGCCTATTTTTGTCTAGCTGTGTAAATTGATTTTTTAGGCCGAAGTTTTACACAGAACATTGCCTTCACGATAAAGTCAGTTTTCACTGTTCATTATAAAGCGTAATGTGTGATTTGAGTAATTATATATCGTCTACCATGTTACGTATGCGTTGTTGCAAGGAAATGTTTATCCTCATGTAGTTGTTTTGTCGTGGCTTTTTCGCAATTTGTTTTGCATTAATAGAAGGAGAATTTTAGGGCTTTATTTATTTTAAAAATAACGTATTGTACGAGCCACAGCTGACATATACGGTTCTAACCCGATCCTGTTATGATTCTTAAATAGGGAAATTGTTTACTTTCCGTTAATTGAATTGATTTATTTATTATTGTCTGCAATTTCTCTATCCTATCCTCTATCTATGTTATGTACTTGTTGAACTTGGTATTATAATTTCTATCTGTAATTTAAGAGGACCTCGAATGTAGTTTCCTCGCCGAATGATACGTTTAATAACACGCCCCCGAAAACATTTACTGGGTTAGCAGTTTATAGACCTACCACAAGAATAAAGATGTTAATTTGTTATAGCGCACTCTGACCTATTCCAAGAGTGAAAGTATCTTCGTTTATCGTGTTTCACAAATATTTATGAATCGCACCTGTACTTATCCGACTGGAATTCAGTAATATACCATTTGCCGTACCACACGAGAGAGCTTTTTACGCTAATTGGTGGTTAGCAATGAAGATTATGTAGTATGGCGGGAAGACAAAATCAGTCTAACCCCCAGGAGACGATTTGCAGCCCCGTAAACGTGATGTAGATTTAAGTTTTATAATTTGTGAAGTAAATATGCCACCATGGTAAATCTTGTTCTATATTCTATTTTTATGTTTTATTTTTGCGTTATTTTTATGGCTTTGTGACTTTCGTGTGACAAATTTTACCAGATGAGGCGCCCTAACCGACGCGGGTCTGCTGCCTTTTTCTCCTGCCCCGAAATCCGCCACTTAATATGGCAACTATAGGTAGTCCCACTGGTACAGCGGCACAGATTTAGAGAAAGCAAGTTCGTTCACTTCGATGTATCACTAACCAATTGCGTCCATGGATATTCCGTCTATTTGCTTACATGGGTACGGTAGCATACACGGGCGTAACGTAGAAGGTTGTCCCCTTTTCTTATCCACGCCGAGGAAAACATCACAAACGTCCGTCAATTTTAATCGTGGTCAGTGGAACTATTAATGAGTATGAATACCCAACTTGAAAATTATATGTTTGCAGGGTGCGAATTCCTTTTCCGGATATTTCAGCGAGTAAGCCCTCTTCGAATGGGAAAATAACATTGGCACGGGATTAGTCGGAAGCGTTAAACACGAGTGTCATGTGTGCCTGTCTTCTCCTATTTGACCGTGAGACGTGCATTAATGATTTCATTCTTCTCCGCGATTAAAAATGTTGAGTAGCAGCGCTCCTTTTTTTCCTTATGTAATGCCATTAACCCCAGATAAACCCGATTTTATCTCAACGGGAATATTCCATTTCGAGTTGCTGTGCGGATTTTCTTTTCATTTCACCCGTGTTTCAATGCTTCTGTTGCTTTCGGCGCAGTCAAGTGTTAGTCTTGTTACTTGTATTCTTGTATGGGAAACGGTTACATAAGCATCGGTAAAGTTTGGATGGCAGTTTTGGGTTATTGGTTTTCATTGAAGATGATTATTTGCGGGAAGGTTATGCTAAACCGTGACTATATTAATAAAGTACCTTTTCCCTCGGGGCGATTGGGATTTTAAGTCAAAATAATGATGAATAGGGGAGAAATTCCTCATGGCTGAAAGTTTGGCAGGAGCATGCTTTGTTGTATCTCATCCCTTTCAACTTCCCGCGCCGTTTTCATTGGTTAACCTTGTAATAGGGACATGGGGTGATCTGCTGCGGCTTGTATTCTATTTTTAACGTGGATATCGTACGTCTTTTACGTGAAAGAAGCTTATGTTGGTTTTATTCAGTTCTGGAGAATATAAATGTGATTCGTTCCATTGTTGATGGGAATCTACTTCTTTTCCTGTTGAAATGAATACATAGGATATGATTTCGATGTCCGAAGGGTCTCTACCACGTCCTCCCTGTGACGCGGAAGTTGGCACGGCTACCCGTGGAGGCTCGTTCTTCCCTCCATATAATCCGTTCGTTCTCGTGGAGGAGGGGGTTTCGCGAGCTTTCAAGGTCAACGTGGCAGAACACCAGCTAGAGATGCTGTTTATCTCCGCAGAATTTGACCTTCAGATCGCGCACGGTGCATTTTTTTCTGCGTTGGTTGGCTTCCTGTGGGCGGATTAAGGTCTACGTCTACTTCTGACGAAACGTTTTCGCAAAAGGGCGTTATTGCGTCGTTATTAGTGAATCTGTCGCTGCCGAAAACCGGCTCCAAGTTGCGTCGTAGTTTACAAAGATCCTAATTCAAAAGGTTTCCAATTTTAGCGAGCGAAATAGCTGGCCTTTATAATGACGTATAGAAGGAGAAAGTGGAACGTGAGATTGATCAATTCCGGAATTTTTTGCCTTTATTTGTCGCGAAAGGACATGAAGTATCTTATGGCTTAATGATAACGTGCCAAAGCAACGTCACAGTTTTTCGGGGATACATTTTTATCGGTTATCTTTCGATGCATGTTCTAACTACTTCTGAGTGTTACTTAAGAAAATATGAAGGAGCGTTGAAAATCTGCTAGCATGGTAATTTCGGGACCACACTAGAGAGAGAGAGAGTGAGTTCCAGATCTCTCAATCAGCAATGTGGCCTCAAATGCTTTTTAGTATACTCCTCAATAAAAGTGATGTAAAATATTTAGAAAATTTACTGCCCTCCTCGTTGGACTTCAAATGTTTGCTGGTGGATACGACGATTGTAATATAATTGATGATGCCTTCGTATGTAGTGCCGTACCTGAGATCCACTCCAAAGCAGTTCATTCATACAACTTATCTGAGGGGGGACGGTTTCTTCTAACGACTGTAGCCCGCCCCTTTCCAAGGTCTTCTATATTTCCAACGCCGTCGATGCGACCTTAGGCCGGCCCTACACATCCGTTGACGTATGAATTGCCTGAAATATTACGACGAAGGCTCATGTGTTCGAACCAAGGTCGACTAAATATGTCTAAGGCCGTTGGCGTTTGAAGAAATTAGAGCTGGCTCAGTGAGTGTTTTCACTTTTCAGGCATTAAGTAGTGTTACTGAAGTCGGTATTTTGTACGGGCCGTGCTCTAACATCTGCATTCGTGGTTGGTTTTGTCCATAATAGTAGTTTATATATGCCGTCATATGTTAAATGAGTGTTATGCAAAATACTGAGACAATCATTTCCTTAGCGAATTTAATCCGTTGCTTTTTCCGTACCATCAATCAAGGCTATACTCGTTGCTTTCTAAAAGGAATGGGCCGTTTGAATTACTCCATGGAATTTGGCAGTTATCTATGATTGAACCCTGATTCCATGGACAGTGAAACAGTTTGTTTCCTATCCTCCGCTTAGCTAGAAGTTTCCATTGAAAGAATATAGATTGGATGCACCATTGATATACATGTATCAAAAAGGGTGCTACGCTGGGTCTTGCATATTGGGAGAATGGTTGGGAGTTGAAATATCAAATATATGAGAGTGGTACGATTAGTTTGAGAGGGGTGATAATGATAATGACGACTTTATTAGGGGATAACCAGAGGAAGTAATGGTTGAATGAGGCCATGGAGCCTCTCAAGATGATGAATATTTTTTTTATGAGTCATAGGAATAGGAGGACACCTAGGAATCAATGCATGAGTGTGGTAGGTATCTATAAAAGGTTGGTTTCAGAAATCACGGAGTTGCTCTTGTTAGTCATATTATTTCACCCCTCTCCTCTTCTTACATTCTACCTGCCTTGCACAAAATGTATATTCTCTACCTTCTACTGTATTACTTGTCTAACATTTTCCCTTCTATTTCTCCCTTTTTCATTCCACCAACTCTCCTACTTTCTTTGAATTTCACGTAGTACCTTCCTCTCTTCCCTTCAAAGAAGTATGGATTTTAATTTTAAAACGGAAACTAGGAAAGTATAACAAAACGTCTTTTGTCTATCTAGTGGTGTTATGGTTTTTATAAAGATCATCCAGCATTCGTATCTATGAGCTCTCCCTTCCATGTCAATTCGCAACTTCGTCTATTGTTAAGTCACGCTTTTCTTTGGAGAGATTTTTTAACGTACACAATACAAATTACAGCTACCGGATCTCGCCTGTCGTTATTTTGTAATTTGTCGTGAAGAGAGGAGTGAGCGGGATTTTTGCGCAATTGTTGGCCAACGAGCAGTGCCCCAGACCTCTGCAGACCAGAGCAGCGCCCCTGTCAGCAGGTGTAGGTTAACATGCTCGAGGAGTCCTATCATCGTGTATGAATCCTATTGATGTGTTAACCTGACAGTTACTCCGATGGCAACTTATTTAATCCCGAAATATTCTCGGCCGAACATTTTCTGGTTACGGCATTGGTGTTAATTTTTAGGTTCTGATATTTATGGGGGCACAAACTTGTGCGTCGCGATTTTTTATCAGCCCACGAGGAGTTTATGGTCGAAATACCCACTTGCATCTCGTATAAGTGGTTTTTGACCGACTGGTATTACGTTATTTTAGCTTCTTCGCCACTGAGAAGAAAAGTAACAGCTCGCATCATTCTAAAGGGTGGAAATTGGGGGATATATCGCTTTTGCGTGATTTCTTTATCCAACCAGAGAAAGGTTACCGAAAAAATTATCATTTTCGCCGTTACGGAAGTGTGGGCCGCCTCGCCTTTTATTATTCGCGCACCCGCCTGTCAAGGGCGTCCTAAATTCTACATAAACTAAGCGTTTTGCGGATCTTCGCGTGTGGCGAACTTATTTCGATGGGTTTCTTGGTGATGCTCCAAATCGGTCAAGTGCTTGATTAGAAATAGCCCCGGAAGTATTTTAAAGTCGATGGCGCAGTTGTTTTTATGGCTCATTTTAATGCCCTAATACGCATTGAAACCTCGCAATTTCTGAGTTCGGGACAAGTTCTTTGACCTTGCCTCAACTGGCTTATCTTATGGGGGAAGTTTTGGTGTTTGTCAAGAATTAGATTTTTTTCTATCGAGTTCCCCCACATTTTGTGCGTTTACTAGCGAAAAATATGATATCCCAAGGTTTTTGCATTAGGAATTTAGATAAATTATCGTGGAAGATGCGGTCTGCATATTACGTCCCTTCCTTTTGTATTTTTATGACCTCATGCACCCATGTCACTCAGCAATCCTAAACCCCCCCCAGATTTTACCATTTACCTCTGATTTTCAAATATGAATGTATGTTATCAATCATGTGGAGTATGGAGGTTATGGCTATGAAGTGTGGAGGAGACTCATGTTATTTGTATTTATCTACAAAATGCATTGTTTTATGTGTTTGGTGTGCTGAAGGATGATGGGAGTAGTGCTAAGCTACTTAATTTTATGTTTTAACCGGTTTATTTTTCCTTTGATTGGTTTCATTTTAACCCCATGATAAATTTATTTAATTCAAAGCAAATATTACGCTTGCTTTTAAATATTATCTTACAGATTCACTGTATATGTATCATGATAAATGATATTTGTGTCACATATATTTACATCTTTTTTTGGAACGAATAATAATAAAGTTTACTGTGGGCTTATGGCCATTTTACAAAGTACTTATCACATAAAAAGATGTAATTAGTGGAAAAATTAAAAATAAAATACCTGTAAATATAACAATGCATCATGGGTAGAAAAGCAACTGAGAGTTAAAATAAAATTGTTAAAATATGGCCAATTATTATCACTAAACAAAATAAATTAATTTTGATGAGTTCAAATTTACTATAATAAACAATTCTATGCATTTACATATGCGAAAAATCCACAGTGAAAAAATCATTCGCCTGAACC
>LYUA01000750.1:386877-398398 GCA_002093875.1 Calopteryx splendens
CAATTCAAGTGAAGTTGGACTGGAGGATGAAGTTTCTCCAAGTATGAGTGATTTTGAGTGATGTTCAGACGCAAGACTCATGGAGAGACATGCACGTTTCAGGTGGGTTAGGAAGGAGAGGGTTAAGCTGAGAATGTAACTAAAATTAAATTTCGCACAATAAATTATGTCAATAAAGAATGTATGAGCACTATCTGTTGAATGAACCTCATACAAATGTGAAATAGGCAAAAGGAGTATGAAAGGACATGGAAATTGTGAATTTGAGTGATTTTTCAGAAATTCAAAACGAAAAATGAGGTGTTTTACCTTTGCCTGATAGGAAATGCCATTAAGGGTATGCAGTTGCATTAAATTGGGAGTATTTACACTTTCATACACTGTTTTCCTTTTTCTAAAGACAATAAATCATTACTGGAATTACCTCACTTATCACCAACATCCTCTGTTCCTGCAACTCATGCCTTTTAATATCTTTTTCCATGCTATCACCTCTCACAAACACCCAGCCAATGTAAACCACCAATAATCCCCTTATTAACTCACACCATCATATGTAGCCGCATTGCAGTAATTTTTCCCATTCTATCAAATAACAACTTTGGATTTTGATGACTTTACCCCAATGTCATTCATTATGTTCAGGTCCAATTACCTCAATTTAGCCATCCATGGGTTCCTGTTGATCTGTTGTGGTCTTGGGCCATGAACACTGCATCATAATCATAGAGAATGACAGGTACACTTACATCTCCAATCATTAAACCTAACTTATCATTGCACTGGGTGCTAAATATTCTTCCACAACTACCAACATTGCGCCAAAATTTGTAGTCGCGAGGTGCACTTGGATGGGTGCTGCCATCATTGGCCATTACTATAACTACAATATATATATATACGAATGCGGCGTTTAATTCAAAAACCTTTTTACATAACTATGCGTCTCATTTTTATGTTCAGCATATTAATTTCTGAGAACAGACATTCTTATCGATGACTTTTAACATTTGGAGGATGTTCGCCTATCCCGGTCGCCCACTCATATTATCCAGGGGGCTTTTAACAAAACATAAATGTGTGAGCTTCTCGTGGATTCCAATTCATCAAACAACCTATAGCACATTACATAATAGACTTATATGGAATGTTCTGATCTTTTTGTCCTTCGCCTCCATCTCCCCAAGGATCAATTATACTTTTAACACGACAGCCAAGTAAAATATTAATATATCTGTACACGAGTGAAAAAATCCTCAAATTCTGTAACTAAATTTATATATAAAAAAGGATTTTACTAAAAAAAATACGAATTATTTAACACACATGCTACTAATTCGCAAATCCAACATTGGATTGAGGGAGACAAATCTGATGAATTATAAATCCCGTTCTATCTTAACTATATCCAGGAAGAATTGCATAAAATGTAATGCAAAGTTCAAGTATCGACAACTTCAAACTTATCAAGAGCGGCTCATTGCCCAATTACCTCAAACAAATAAATTAAATGCATGGTACCACATCAAGTTAGGAATAATATAACGGTACCTATGTGATACTCGTCTAGGTCAATGATGAACTTGGATGCAAAATAGCCAGAAGAAAGGATTATGCCACTCGCTTCTTGGAGGAACCCTCAGAGTAAGAATTTACGCTGAGGAGGAACCGAAAATGATGGCCCCGGCCGCCCCGTCGGATATGAAAAACAATTGCCACTCCTAACGCGAAGAAGACAAAAATAACGACAACGATCACGTTCACAAGTTTTTGGTCTGAATTTAACCAATTTTACTAATTGTACACTTTTATCGTTGGGAATTTTTACAAGAGACGCCTAGAGAGACCTTTTGGTTTACCCAAGGGTAAGTGCTAGTATCCACATTAATTTTGCCGGCTGGCTCATTATTCAAAAGGTTTTATTCATTTTCACTTTCTCCTTGGAAATAAAATGCGTCTTCCAGTTAGTTAAAGCTAACTAGAGGTGGCTGTTTAAGTAACACTTCGATCTTCACTGGTTAACTTCCCAATATTTCCTTACTACATAATTATTTTAGAAAACCAGGAAATGAAATAGTGCCACTACAATGGCAATATTTAATATGACAACGATTGGGGTAGCGGCAGCATTCTGCGGAACTATTGCTTTGGGCTATATCCTTTACGATAGACAAAGAAAACCTGTAAGTGGGAAAAGAAGTATAAAATCAAGTAAGTGGTAAATATGTGAGGTGGCGTCCAAGTGCGCTCCTGATAATATGATTTACTAGCAGCAATTTAATTTATGGTATTATTTGTAAAACTACGACACTGGTTGATTCAAAACAAAATTCTCTTACTAAGCTATTCAGTATGCTGTCAGGCTAAATTTTGTTAATGTAACGTGTAAAATGGTTAATGGAAATTACTTGTCATAATGAAGTGCTAATAGGTGGAATTTATTTGCAGAACCTATCGAATCTGATTGCAAAACTGGCTCATTATCCATACCAGATTTTAAAGATAAATACTCTCTGCAGAAATTTTTTATTGATGAGGTAAGTATCTCAGTATTCTCAAAACTAATATTCAACATTTGGAGCTAATGGTGGCTTTTGTTGGTCAATATTGCATCTCTCTGAAATTTGGGAAGTGAACCTTTAATACTAGTATGCAAATTTGGTAACAAACACAATTTTAGCCGTTATCAGAAAAATACAGGCAAATACACTGGTGAATTGTGGCTCTTGCAATCACTATTTGTTACTTCTGGGACATTAAATTTAAAATTTGTCAATTCTAGGTACAGCGGGGTGAGGAATTACTCAACGAGGGGAAAGATCAAGAGGCTGTTGACCACTTCGTTAAAGCCACTGTAGTGTGTAAGCAACGTGATAAATTTCTTCCTGTAATAAAGGAAAAAATCTCAAATCAAGTATATGATATGCTACTTAAAGGACTTGCCGATGTCAACGTTACAGTTACATAGAAAAAATAAGGCTGAATTTATTTGTCCAATTTCTAACTAGTTTTACTTATATGCCATTCTTATTGCCATATACATTTTTTTCATTATCATAATTTGCTTAAGTAAGTTTTGTGATTTCTGAAATCTTGCGAATTGAGTGCATATTTAGTTTGATATAATTTTGAATGCTTGACCAGAATTAATTAGGAATTAGTATTTTTCCATACATTAATTCTGGTTGTTAAGAAGAAATTGTGAGTGGCATCATCCATCTTCATGGGGCAGATTATAGTATGTGTTAATTTAACAAATAATTTGTAAATATGTTTATTTTGTAAAAAAATAAAACTATAAAAAATCACTTTCCCTCTCATTTTTATAAATTAGAAAAAAATAAGATGAACAAATTTTGGAAGAAACCACCTAGGTGAGTGTCAAGCAAAACTAAAATACTGAGGGTTAATGGTTTGTTTCACGCTTACTCTTCAGGACATTAACAGGAAATGAAAGCTGCAAGCATGCTGGGTATTTCCTGAAATATTTCCTCATGGAGAATTCTGGAATTAAAAAAACCAAGATTTAAGGTGTATGATAGGGACTCGAATTGATGAAACTGACTTAACTTTCTTCCAATGGGCACCTTATTATGGTGGTGAAAACAGAGATTAGGTGACAAATTGGGGTGCTTAACTCACACCCCTCAAATTCTGGAGAATCAATTGTTTAACCAGTTTTTTTAGCATAATGAACTACAACAAAATCTAATGATTTCCTATTGGACTAAGAAATCTGGATTTTAAAATTCGTCATCTGACAACCAACGCTGATTAGCAAGCAAACTTGAGTCCTGCGACACTTCATTTCAGCAAAAAATCCAGTCTAAATGTTCAGGGAAATTTACAGAAAGAACTGTTTATTCTTCTCTGGAAGAAAATTATTTTATTCCGATTTATAATTAAACTAAGATATGAACCCTAGAAAATCAATTTCAGATTATTTATGTGAAATAAACTGCATGGGGCAATAACATTCACTTTCTCTGTGAACTTTAGAGAGCTTCCAGAAGTACTTGCTCGGTTATTTTAGAACAGTTCTGAAACCTCAGTATTGAGCTTTTACCTTGTTCTTTTAAAAAATTCTGCAAATCAACTTGTTTTTTTGCACAATTTCTGTTACCTGCCTGCCATTGGTTGGTACTTAGTCAAGCTTGGTGAATATATAAGTTGTGAGATTGCTCTTCAGATAGTCCCAAAGGATATAAGCAAAAACGTTTTCACACCTATTACTCCAACACCAATCTGCCACATGCCACCCAGAACAAGCTAAGTAGGCAGGAACTCTAGGATTCATCTGTATCCCTTGCAGCCAATGCACTGAAAGTGCATTGGAAAAACCTTCAATGCAATAATTATTAAGTAAATTGAGATTGAGTTCTTTTCAACCAACTAGTATCTTTGGAATCACACCCATAGCATCTTTGTTGAAGATTCAACACCACAAACTCAGCATCTCAATGGATTCTAATGGAGTACAGTATTTTCTAAAACTGATTCTGTTTTTCTGACTCTTCAATGTTTCCTCAGTTAATGCTCAGTATCAAACGCATACCATGGCTATAGGATTCATCTCTGAATCTTACACCTATAAACTTGCAGGGGGGCGACATACGGAAAATGGTCGAAGTAAAATACCTAGGAGACATCCTTTTTCCCTTGCACAATTTGCGAGTATAACAGTAGGAAATAAATATGCCAGTTTGAGCATCCTGAATGCATCTTGTTCTTAGGCCTCAAGAATGCTCAGCTTCATTTATAAGACAAATGAACACAACATTCTTCAGATATATTGATGATATCCGTGCTGTGTATCTGGATGATAATCTCATCAAGCACATTTTTTTCAGATCACCTGACTCATCTAACAGGGATAGAGCATTTACAACTACATGGTCTTACTTAACGAAGAAATGCTCCCTAACCTCCGTGGAGTATTTTGGCCACCCTGGATGGGTTAGTGAGGATAGCAGAGAAATATGAGGCATTAGCAAATGCAGAGGAATGAAAGGGTTGTTGCAATTCTTGGGATTAATGGATGGTATAACAGTTTTGACAAGAATTTCGAAGACGTGGCTGCCCCTATCTACAGGTCAACACTTCACTCAAGTGGTCAAAGAAGGAACAATACACTTTTGAGGAACTGAAGTGGAAACTCTTGAGAACCCACACCATGAATTCCACCTACAAACAGATGCGAGTGACACAGGACAATATTGTTTCAAATTCAATAGGAAGATCACGAGCAGCTATTGACTATTCCAGTCAAAAGCTTTCTCCAACAGAATGAAACAGTTGCACCACAGAAGAGAGGCTCTCGCAGTCGGAACTACAGAATTTAATTAACCCTATATCTTTACAGTTTACCTCACGGTAACCAAAGAATTTCCCCACCATGAGGGTGGGGAAATTCCATGGCTAGACTTTAGAAGGAAAAGCATCTAGCCAGATGTATTACAGTTGAATTTTCATCAAGCCCTCTCAGAGCCTTTCTACACCCAGGTGGGGGTATGTAGGGGAAATGTAAGTTAGGCCCCCTCTCTACATGATTCACGCATTTTGTCACTTGAAGGGGTACATTTAGGCAATAATATAATGAAGATCTTAGATCCATTAACCTGCATGCATATTTTAATAATCTTCAATTCTACCACAGAGGCATTAAGTCTATATAGCTCTATTCAGACTATTCATGTTTCTATAACACTATTGATGCTGGGGGCCCCAGAAATAATTTCCAACAGGGCCACAAGGCCAGCTCCGATTCCCTATCCACAAAAGAAACATCGTGGCAGTTGAAAAAATATTCAAGGAGTGATTTGATTAAGAACAAAATTAACATGAAGTACAAAGAGGACCAATATACAAAGAAAGACATCAAATATGTGAGAAGGAAATGCTATATGATATTATATTTGCAAGGATAATAGGTGTTAAAAAAAACACAAGACAAGAGTATCTGAATGGTCAGCATGAGAAATAGCCTCTAAATGAAGTGCGATGCACGTTCAAAACGTAAGTACCCTTATGGCATAAAAACTTCACACATGGTATTTTTGTTTGAATTTATACTATAAGGGCATACCTTGAACTATTTTATGAGATGATTTACACCAATATTGAGGCACTTGTCATATTGGAGACCAGTATGTTTATACCCTCTTCAAAGGATGGCACCATCAATTAATTCGTTCCGTATTTCATGAAATGTCGTACCCACATCCTAGCCATTTCATCACTCACTGCACTGTCACCATATATGTCTCAAAGATCCACTAATGAATTTCAGTGGGTTTGAGCTTTCTTACATTAAAAAAAATGATAAGACCATATTTCACAGTCAGCAGGATCTTCTACAGACTTCAAAATTGCAAACAATCAAAACAATTGCAAAATGTCTCAACAAAGTCAGAAAGATTGTCGAAAAGTAGTTTACGGCATGTCTTTTCATATAAAAATAAATTCAAACAAAAACACGTGGTTTTTTTTATTAGCCCAGTGTGAAGAAATCTTAAATTTCACTCCTAATGTGTACTTTTTATAGTTGGGGTACTTTTTCCTGTTGCAATTAACTGCAGGAGGGAAGCATTGATTTTTTTTTATAGTTTTCTATATTGATTTTATTTAATTGCTGAACTAATCTCATGTTCCTCCCAGTATTATTATTCGAATTGCTAAGTTTAGATGCAATGTATTGTCCTTGCCTATAGTTCTCCCCTTCTTCCTATTAACAGGATTCACTAATAAAAACTTGGAATTAAGACCTAACAATCCAAATTTAAAGTGCATATAGATACTTCGCAAGTGCTGAAGGTCAGTTTGGTAGCTAAGGTAGAGCTCATCCAGTAATAAGCCCAATGGCATGTGAATTTCATATATCAGGAGGCCAGTTCTTTTCCCTGTACTGCCTATCATTTCCCAGGATGACCTGGTGCCCGAAAAATGGTAGAGATATTGGGTGAAGCTGATGGTGTCCAGAGTCCAGTATCACCTGATCAGTACTACTGAAGTAAATAGTTTTTAGTGAAAAAATTAGTTTTGTATTTCTTGTTTTTTGTTATTTTATCAATTACTTTAACTTTATTTTTCCATTATTCCCACTCTGCCACAGTGATAAAAATAAAAAAAAAAGACTTCCCATTAAACTGCAAATCAAATTATCAATATTTATATTATTGCGACAGAATACTTTCAAAACTAGTTAAGAAAAATGTGCAATACAAATATGAATTGCTAGTACTCATTAAAATAGTCACTTGTTAACCACGCCCTGACAAAAAACCAAGTTAAATGCTCCACACAAATTTGAAATTCTCATATAGTTATAGCCAAATCTTTCGTGAGACAGCAACCTCTGAAACAAGTGTGGATTAATAAAATAAGTAGAAAAAAGGTGCTGTCTGAATTCTATTTACCAATTTAAAACCATTTGAATATGCAATACCACTGTCAATCCTTTTGGAATATACAAATGATGAATGAACAAGATAAATCCACATAATTAATTTACCTTGGAAAAAATGACCAGATGTGACTTTTCATAAAGATGATTGAAATTTACATTTTCTTATGTAAAACCATGTTGCAACACCCAATATTCATGCCGTAATCTTAGTCAATTTCAGTATTAAATATAACCAGAAAATTTCGTTGCAATCCCAGATCTATGGTTATACGCTATGTAAAAGACAGGAAGTTATAGTGGAAGCTGAACATTACATGCATGAACATTAAGAAAGGTTAACATATACTAGGTCAGTTCAATTAAGTAATCATAATTTTTATACACATAATTTATCGTGCAAAAACTTATTTTAATGTTATATTGAAAGCTTTATCTGTAACATATATGTGCCACAAGTTTCATCTATTTTGACTCCAGTATTTTGTCTGCAGCAGCCATTGAAAGACATAACAGCAAGTTTCCTTTCAAATAAAGGTGATTCTTTAAATTGGGGTGCAGGAAAAAGTTGCATGGAGCTTGGTCTGGCTATAATAGGGAAATGAGGAACACACTCCACATTGATTTTCGTGAAATATTCAGCTGCATTCGTACCTCCTGTTGCTTGGGTATGAGCACTCTCGGAACTCACCGTGCACGAACGTTTCATGTTCAACTTTTTATAACAAAATACAATGAAATTTTCAATATTTCTTTATAGTGCTACATTAACATTATTAGAGAATCTCTAATAATGGCAGCAGTGGTGTTCATGCTCACTTCAGCGAGAACATAAACAGAAGCTCTGAGTGCACCTTCAAGGGAAATTGTCTCCCCTCTTTGAATGATCTTCTAGCTTTGCAATTAGGGAAGAACAGGCTCAACATAACCCTCCTTACAGCATTACATATATGGCTTGGCTGACGATTCGTTCAGTCAAAAGCAAAATTACAATCCAGAGTATTGGCTCCATCGACTGCTGCTGTAAACTTCCCACCAGTACAAGACTGAGTCAAATCAATGATACTTGTACCATATAAATTTGTTGCATATTAAGCTAACTAATATAAAATTAAAATGATGCAAAATAAATGTGGGTAAAAAAATATATCACCACTTTAATGAACAGCTCTCATGGTTTTTAATAAAAACTCAGTCATTATAATAGTATATAACCAAAAGGAAATGAGAAACAATGGTGCTATGTCACATCAATGAAGGAGATCACTCCCAAAATCACTACAACCCACCTAAGGTTAGTATGAAGTTTACAATTCCAGAATAACCAAAGGAAATATTTTGTTAATGACAAAGATGCCAAAGAAATTGAATGGAGTAGAGAATATGATTTTATTTTGGGCTTTTATACATTATTAAGTAAATAACGTATATAGTTTGGGCAAGGAGAGAGTACTCCCACAAAAAATTAATGACACCCTTACAAGACGGAGGAACTAAAAATCCACCTTATTCATGCAGTGGAAATGGATTCGTAGGGCAGCTCAAGCCTCATTAAAATAAAGCCCATATACCCAAAAGAAAGGAATGTTAGCCATGGTCAGGATCTCAACCTAAAGTAAATAGGTACCTGAAAGAGTGAGCTGAAATCTAAAAAAAATTTACAATTTACTGCCCTTATCAACCACGCAATGCCTAACAAATGGTAAGGAGAGGGCAAACAAGGGCAAGGAAGAGAGCAGCAGTAGGTACCTCACTCAAAGAGGCAAGAATCTCATGTGTATATTATTGAAACTAAGTCTCTCATCAACACCACTGAATATTGCTCAATCACACCAACATTTTTAAACTCGCCATCTCTTCTGAAGAATGGGACCAAATGAGCACAATAACTTTTCAAGAACAATTTGACCACCCATCCCAATGCACTCTGCAGTCACACTTTGATGACAATAATGCTCATTTGTGCTCAGTAATGGCATTCATCTCAAGGAACTTGCTTCGAGAGAATGTAAATCACAGTTTGACCCGAGATGTTTATTTTTAAACAACTGGTGCTTAATTACACTAAAAAAGCATAAGTATTTAAAATGTCACCCACACTGTATTTCATGTTCACCTTCAGACTGTACAAGACTGAGGAAAAAAAAACAATATGTAATATATCACTTATTCGATAATCATATAATTTGGGCACCATATCATTCACATGATAGTAACCAGTGAAATCAACACTCATAAAAATCTTTCAGAAATAGAAAAGTTGCAGAAGAACTTCAATTCCCTAACCAGCCTTTGTCTTGGCAGGAGGTCTAAAAACACCCACAACAACTGCATGGTCTCTCTCGTAAGGCTCCAGAGTCAGTTGCTCTTTAGGCTTCAGCTTATCTGCCTGCAACTTCTTCAATTCTCCAGCAAACACAGCTTCAGGTTGAGCAGTGGAGTCAATACAATTGGCCTAATGAAAACAAATGGATGGTCAAATATTGCTCTCATCTTATCTGCTCAAGAAAATTATAAAGTGACAGTAACACTGAAAATTGACATGAAGGATACGTAGTACTCTAAAAAAATAAAATGCAAGCAACTGTTAATTGGTAAAAAGTGTTAAAACTTTAATTTCTACATTAACATATTCCTTGTACCCTTTAAAAAGCTAGTGTCCCTTACTAAATAGTGAACAATTTGGTGAGGAGTTGGTTGGTTTTCCAGACTTTTAGGACAAACAAGAGGGGTATTTTGGATAATTCATTGCATATTAGTGTGTATACATAATTTGTAATTATAGAAACACACCCTTGAATATGGAACACAGAATTTCATATCAGTATCCTTCTGATTTAATTTGGAAGGTTTACTTAACCTTAGGATACTTAATTTTTAATGGAATTCCCAACATTATTCAACAGCCACTCATTTTTTAATGTACTAAATCAGAACACAGGCATAAGTCACAGAAGGGCTTTATTCCTCGAAAATGTGCCACCAAGTTTATTACCACTAAACCACATATCACTTTACAATTACACTTAGATAAAATAATTGATCCATCCCTAGAAAATTGTTAATAAAAACTGGCATGGAGTTTGATTTATATATATCTCAATAGCCTTGGGAACATTACTAACAGTTTAATAAAAGTTACTAAATAAACACATTTAATCTGTTATTCATTAAAAAAACCTTTATTGCCTCATTCCCAAGTAGATTTTTACACCTTGGTTTTTGAGACAATGCAGCTGCAGTCTGGGACATGGATGGCATGATAAAGCAGACATAGAACTGTGAACATGCCAAAGTTTAAAAGGTTATCTAGTTCATGTAATTATTAATCATAGACCTAAGTTGGTTTGCCAAAATAATAATTAAAACAAGACCAATTTGTTCAGCTCGGGTAAGATCAGACTGACACACTGTGTTGAATGAAGGATTGACTTATAGGGAAAGCATAAAACTCCCCTACACCAAGTAACCACAATGCAACGAGGCAAGCATTTTATTTTCATAACTTCTCCAGCATGCAATGTGGGTACACATCACCAGAGCTCCACGTTAACAAAAATTAATTTTTCCTAAAGAGCAGTTACGGTTGAATGTATTGATGATGGGTTGGTACCTGCTACCTAGGTAATAATACCTAGTATTAATACCCTAGTTACTGTTTCCTTACCTAGTTTTCTTACCATGGATAACAATCCCGGGTACCTTTTAAAATATCAATAAAAACCAGGAATTGTTGCAGATACCAAGAAAACCCTGGGATTTTTGTCCAAGTTACTACTAACTAGTTTTCTTGCCCTATATACTGTAGTGACCTTCGGCCTGTTCGACAGCTTATCAGTTATTATTATTATTACTTATTCACTTATGAGCTGGGAGGAGGAGTATAGAAGAGGAATCAGGAGAAATATACGGAGAAGTATCCTCAGTGTCATTACTTCCTTCCTTTCCTGTGTTACAATAATTGCGAATTATCTTAATGTGGAAGCTGTAAATATTAGAATATTCATTATTACTTTGTGTTCCACCACCCTTCTCAGGTAAGACCAGCAGAAGGCAAGTGGGCGGGGGATCTTGGCCTCTTGCTAACAGCGCCAACTATCCACGATATCATAAACTCTA